>PVKA01001149.1:145440-157253 GCA_004027165.1 Ctenomys sociabilis | reverse complement strand
TAAATTCAACTACACAAATGCATATAGAGCATTCTGTTTGTTAAGCACTAAGAACAGAAAAAAGAAAATACACAAATAAAAACACAGTCCCAGGCCAGCATTTGGGAGGCTGAAGCAGGAAGGAAGATGCTAAGCTCAAAACCAATCCAGCTATACAGCCAGATCTTGTCAAAAGAAGACCACAACTAAAACAAAATTCCACAGTCCTTGATACAGGGAGCTGTCAGATACAATGGAGAGAGAGATAGGTACACCACTGCTTACCTTTTGAGTGGTGGAGAATCAGATTACTGAAGCCTGACCAGACAGGTCGGGTTGTCCAACTGAAGTAAGGAATGCTTCCATTTACTCTGATAAAACAGGTTATGACTAGAGGCGAAAGACATAGCTGTATAAATCACACACAAAAAAGGCAGCCACCAAAAAAAGGTGAAAAAGCATTCAAGGAAGCAAGTTTTCAGGAAAAATGCGAGGACCGATCACCACAAAGACTCAGGAGGCAGGAGCTCAGTCTCTTCTCTACCAAGTGACTATGACCTGGACAAAATCTTCAGAAACAACCATCTCAGGAATCTGGAGATCAACCAAAGGCAAATATTTGTTCATGAAATTCAGCAAGAAAGGGAGGAGTTGGTGACAGTCTGCCCAGAGTCAATCATCCCTTGGGCTATGGTGGCTTTATGAGGACCTCAGGAGGTGAGGCTAGCAGCCCTACTGCCCCACGTGTTTCCCAGATCGGAGGCCAAGATGACCAGATGCCACCCGGGAGCAATAGCACCAGTAGTAAAAGTAGCACCCAGCCTGAGGTCACTATCCCAGCTAGGAGAAGCAACTAACCAGCAGCCTAACCAGGAAAGTAGCAGGAAGGTGGTATTTATGCACAACAGAGCACTACACTGATCTACAGCAGGGTAAGTTTGCATCAACTGAAGGAAAGTGATGCACCTTAAGACCAGACTTTAAAGTGAAGTAAACCAGACCCACAAGTTTAAGTATCACATAGTTTGCTTATCTGAGAAACTCCAAATACAAATAATTAAGGGCAAAATAAATGATCATAGGAAACAGGAAGATAGATCTTCTGTAATTGGGAAGGGGAAGGGGACCAAGAACTGAAGGATGTAACAGGAATTAAAGAGTGTATGTCCGTGTACCAACTCCCTGTGGTCATTACCTACTGCAAACAAATGCTAATTATTTTTTTTTTTTTAAAGAAAGTAACCAGAAGATCTGGAAAATTAGGGTTGTAAGAGTGGCCACATAAACACGCATATCCAGGAAGCTAAGGGGACCCAGACTCTTTGCAGGTCCCAGTCCAAGCTGGCAGAGTGGCTGCCCTCAGGCCCAGGGAACACAGAAGCAAGACAGCAGGATGAACCAGGGCCCTGCCTGAGCCCTGCAAGTGCTCCCAGTATACACTGGGATCCACTGGATGGGTAAGATTTTACAGCCACCCAAGAGAAGGAGGTGAACTCTAACAGTGCTCTGGGCAAGCTGTGACTGATAAGCCTACACTACACCCTTAAGCAATGGAGAATCGCTAATCAGGAGTAATGGACCAGACTGCATTCATGAGGGGAGACAAGATCAGAAACTGGAGCCAATGCCAGGATAGCCTGAAGAAGGCAGTGGGGGCAGGTGGAGGACCAGAAGGAGCAGAGGACACAGGGTGGGTGACTTGAGCTTGTGGTGGAAAGAGGGGCAGTGACCCTGGTGTTGAGGAGGCAGAGGAACACAGGGCCTTCTGGATCATGACCTGAGCCGGGAACAGAATGAAGCTGAAGAATTCAGAGGGGGCCTATTACGGATGCAAAGGATGGGCTGGAAGCCTACAGAGCTGGCACTCATGAGATCACTTCTGTAATCCAACCTGGGTAAAGCTGCACACGGGGTCAAAGGGGATCCAAAACCAGATTCCTGTTTTAGTCTTAGCCAAACTAAATGAGTCCACTGCTCCTCTGGTGATAAGTTTATCAGGTTACTTAAGTTATCTATAGGCAAAATGGAAACAAGGCTGCCCTCTAGACTTGTTGTAGAAACATTATGAGCAGAAAAGGGCTGTTATACAACAAAATTAGATGCAATTGTTGCAACCACACACAATTTGTCTAGAAGCTATATTATACTATTAATACAGTCATACCCAACTGAAGCCACAAACACTGGAAAAGAAAGCAAGTTTTCAATGTCAGATAACATGGAAGGCACACCAAAGAATTATCTTCAAGAGTTGGGGAGATAGCTTGGTGGTCTAAATGCCTGCTTGGCGAGCACAAGGATTCCCCAGTACTGCATCACTTGCCAGACTCCAAAACCATGCACAGTGGTGCATGCCTGTAATCCCAGTGCTGGGGAGGCTGAGACAGTAGGATCACTATGAGAATGAACTGCACAGCGAGTCCCTGTGCCAAGTAAATAAATTAATTAATTGAACAATTTTTACAAAAATTTATTTTTAAAACTCCTAAAACTGGTAAGTTAGACCAGTAAAGTGACCAGTTGCAAAATATACCAAGCAAAATCACTATCTTTCTTTCATATAAGTAATAACCCATTAGAACATAAAGTGGAGAAAAAAACCTATTTCTCTAAATAATGATAGCACTATAGCTATCTTATGCCACTTGGGGACAATCTAAATAAACAGGGGCCAGTGAGATAGCTCAGTAGTCTAAAGCACCTGCTTAGGCAAGCTTAGGCAGGCGCAGGGGACTGTGGGTCAATCCCTCGCACTACATGCCATGCCAGCCCCACACTCAAGGCAGGCTGAGTTGGCCAAAAAATAATAATAATAATAAAGCCTATATGAAGAGAAGTTCAAACTCCATTGAAGACTTAAAAAACTAAACATCGCATCCTTATTGGAATATTATGCTGCTGATGTGCAATTTCACTCCACATTGGTCAATTTAATGAGATAATCACTAAATGCCGAGTGGAAAGCTGGGCAATGTGACACCTTTCTGTGCTTGGGAGGCTGAGGCAGAAGAGTCCCAAGCCAGCCTTGGACACAAAGCAAGACTTTGTCTCAAAACACAGAAATGGAAGAGAGGAAGGGAGAGAAGGAAAGGAGGAGAAAGGGAAAGAAGAGAAAAAACAACTGGGAAATATACCAATACCTGATTAATTAAGAGTACAGGGACCTAAAATTGAAAGCCTACACACATAGAAACTGACCAAAATGCCCAGAGTCATGTGAGGGTGGGGTGATAGTATGTGACTTCCTCCCTCTATGACTACAAACATTGGTGACTACATTGCAGCCCAGCCCTGGAAGCATTCTCTGAGATTTTCAGAACAAGGAATGTAAGAGAGCATTTCTAAGTCCAGGCATAAAATTATCTCAAGATAGGTTAGGTAGGAAAATTACCCTCAAGAGAAAAAAAATGGCTTCCAGCCTGGAGAATCTAACTGGAGCTCAATGTCCATTAGATAAATCAACCATTTATGCTCTCAAAGATAATAGGAAAGGAGCAGAGAGGAAGAGCTTTTGTGGAGGCAGAAAGAATCAAGGGATGGAAGGAGAGAGAGAGGGAAGGAGAAGAGCATGAAACTGCGTTCTGTGCAGGACCGACTCCTGGGAGTGTCTCAGCTAATTCTCTGCTGAGACAAAGTACCCGACACGGAAGCCTTATTGAGCTCCACAGTTTGCAGAGGTTTCAGTCTGGACTCTCTGGCTTTGAGGTGGGGGCACACAGTGAGAGTAGCAGTTCATGGCAACAGAGGACAGCAAAAGTAATGAGAGAGAAGAGGAAGGGAGGGGAAAGGGGGGCCAAGGAAGGGGAGGAAGGAAGAGGGGCATAGCCTCCCTCAGTCCCTTATGACATGCTGACTGCCCCCCCACCTAGAGTGGGCACAGCACTCACACCCACAACCCCAGTGCTGGACTATGAATCAATTATAAAGCCTAAAAGCTGCCCCACAAGGGTTCAGGGAGACATCTAGACACAGACTATAACAGGGGTATAATCACTATGGACCGTAAACATGGACTTATATAACAGAAAATTATCAAAAAACTTGAAATAAACATTAGCAGTATCCACTATACTGTTCAAAGCATCTTAACCCTACACTCTTAAACAGTCTGTCTTCAATGGCGATACTAGAGGTTTGGTGCTGCTTTTAATTTATGCCATTGAACTGTTTCATTTTGAGAATTGGCACTCCTCTGTAGTCACATGATTGACACTTGGTCACCTACAAATCAAAAAGAGCCATCATGCTGTGCTGAGCAGTACAGTTCATTTGGCTGTGTTTATTATGAATTAATTCACTAATCACAGATTACATGCACCCTAGGCATTGACTGCACGTATATCTTTAATGCGAGTCCATCATCCTTCCTCAGAGGTCAGCTCTCTTCTCCTCTGTGAACCTCAGGTCAAGCCCTCGCTCCCCTGCAAAGCCCCTGGGGCACAGATAACTTCCCCAGGGGCTGGGAAATGCAGCTCCCAGCCTGAAAGAACCAGGACCTCCTAAGAGCCACACCCTAGTGTCAAACTTACATAGCTACCATCACTAGTTTACTTGAATTTATAAATTTGCAAAGAAGCATAGCTTTCCTTTCTCACAGACTCCCAATAAGCCTAAAAAATGCATGCTCAGAAGTATTTAATTCACAAGTCATACAACCTGTTCTCCTTGAAATGATCACTTCAGATTTGCATATGCTTAAGAGATAAAGTATATCACAACACTCAATAAATTATAAATGAAAAATCCAGTGCAACTGACTAGGATTCAGCATTGCTTACAAAAGTACAGTTCAGGGAAGCAATTGCATTTTTCTCCTAATCTCCTAAGATAAACTAAAAAATTCCACCTTGGTCTCCTCAAGAGATGAGATGAATGCAACATATTTAACCTTTATCTAGTGACTGATATTTGGAGTCAGAGTGATATTCCATTAAGTCACAGTAGAGGACTTAACCACAGCCTTACACAACATCAGTAACATGCTCAACAACCCTGCTGAAAAGACAACTAATAAGAGGGCACACAAAAACACACAAAGCAAACTAGGAGATGCTTACAGCGAGGCACACCCTCAGCAGCACAAGGCGGACCTGCTCTGTGTGTGTACGAGTGTGCACACTGCTGTGGGCTGAACTGAACCCAGAGTCTGCTCTAAATTACCATCCTTGTTTTAGTTTCTATTTTGGGGGACAAGGTCTCACTAAGTCACTAAGTGGCTGAGGCTAACTCAAATTTGAGATTCTCTCGCCTCAGCCTCTCAAAGTGCTGGGATTTTGGACAGGGGCCTCAAAGCTGGCTTACTTCTTACAGAAAGGAAAATCACTCCAAGGAAACCTGCAACAATGCCAGCTTCCTTCAGTGAACCATAAAACTGTCACTAACATTGAAGAATCTAACGATATTATATATACAGAGATCAGATTTTTTTTTTCTTTTTTCTTTTTTCTGGTGGAACTGGGGATTGAACTCAGGATATTGTGCTTGACAAGCAAGCACTTATTTTACTGAGCTATCTACCTGGCCCACAGAGATTAAAATTTTAAGTTGATACTTAACACTTTGCCCTTGAAATGAAAAATAATTACTTCTAGCATTTCAATGTATAACACACAAAGAACATGAAAGTGAATAAAGGGTGGGTGGGGAGATGGCTCAGTAAAATAGGCGCTTGCTTGGCAAGCGCAGGGGCCTGAATTCAATCCTTGGTTACACAAAAAAAGAAAAAGAAAGTGAACGGGTTGGCTTGGTGAGCGCCAGCTGCCACTTGCAGATATGCAGGAGGCTGAGGCAAGAGGAGCACTTATGCTCGGGAGTCAGAGATGAACCTGGGCAAAACAGCAAAATTGTCTCAAAAAAAGAAGTGGATAGATAGGCAAAGTAACTATGTAAATTTTCATTGTTTACTCTGTAAGCTCATTATATTTCTGACAGAAACACACAGCTGGATTTCTTTATCATCAGCAAATGTGAGACACAGTAAAGAACTCACCTTGTCAGATAAACATGGAAAGCACGCTTTTATCCTCTTTAATAACCCACTTCAGAAATAAAGGAAGTACAATCTCTTCAGGGGTCTACTCCACAGAATCCAAAATCCAGCTTCAGGGCCAGCTGAGCCCAGCTAGATGAGCTGAAGGTGCTAACCTGGGCTCCGGGGAAACTGGCTGGAGCCAGGAGGTCGATCTCTCTCCAACCACCACTCTTTCCCAGGCCTGCGCCTTCCCCAGCCCTAAAGGCTCAGGCTCATAGCAGCCTCCCACGCTGCACTTCCACCTCCCAGGCTACAAGGGGGCTGTGCCATTCAGGGTCATTTGATCAAGTAAAAAATAAAAACCAGTAAAACAAAATAAAACCCTAAATCAAACTTTGTAGAAGCAAGGGATGAGGAGGAAGAGGAGGAGGAGAAGGATGAGGAGGAGAAGGATGAGGAGGAGAAGAAGGAGAAGAAGGAGGAGGAGAAGAAGGAGAAGAGGAAGACGAAGAAGATGACGACGAAGAGAAGAAGACGACGAAGACGAAGATGAAGAACGAAGAAGAAGAGGAAGACGACAACGACGAGGAGGAGGAAGAGGAAGAAGGAAGAGGAGGAGGAGAAGAAGGAGAAGAGAAGAAGAAGAGGAAGAGGAAGAGGAAGAAGAGGAGAAAGAAGCCAGTTGTTGAAAGACTTCTGACTCTACCATGCTGTAAGGGATGCCAAAAGTGGCCAAGCCTGGAAACAGAAGGTAGGGTGGCTATGTGCTTTCTTTTGTTTGCCTTTAATTTAAAAGAATGGTGATGACCAGGAGCCAGAGGACTTCTAGACCTGCTCATACAACTGCTATGAGCCCTCCCACAAGGGCACTTAACACTGCAGAACTGTACACTTAAAATGGTTAAGACAGCGAATATGATGTTAACTGTATTTTATCATAATTTGAAAAATAAATAAAAATTTACAGAAATAATAGTTCATGTCTCTAGGGGCTTTTGTTAAGTGCATTCATCTATCCATCTATCTATCTATCTATCTATCTATCTATCTATCTATCTATATTGTTCTTTTTTTAAATAAAACAATCCAACACAGATCAGCAGATCTTCCACAATAGAAGCGAGTTATCCATAGAAGTTGTTGACTTGAGCCATTCACAGCTCAGTATATTAGTATGACTTTACTTTTATTTTTTATTTTTTTATTTTTATTTTATTTTATTTTTTGAGACAGGGTCTCGCTATGCAGTTCAGGCTGGCTTTAAGCTCACTTTGTAGCTCAGGCTGGTCTCGAACTCACAACAATCCTCCTGCCTCAGCCTCCCGAGTGCTGGGATTACAGGCCTGCGCCACCACGCCCGGCTACGACTTTACTTTATGTACCTCCATTTTTATACTTTTCTGCTGGATGCATAAGACCAAGTTAAAGCAAGACTTATATAACAAAAAATGTAACTTTTTTATCTGATGAGGTCAGTCAGGTACCTTCAGGGTTTATCCTGTAACCCTGTACCACACTCTGTAGATCCCTTGTCAGTGTCAGCCTTGTGGATGAGTCACGGCTATCACTTGACCAATCTGCTCTCTGTGGAAGACTGAGAGAAAGTTTTCTCTCCATGTGACTCTCCTTAGGCACACTATACATCATCGATTGCATTCCTCTGTGGCCCCATAATCTTCTTGATCAGAAAATTTGGGGCACAACTGCGTTCCATGATGTTATAGTACAGGTTCTCCTATGTCTTGAATCTTCACTGACCTTGAAAGTCTAGTGCCAAAATGTTGGCTGATCTTGAAGGCTTTCTTTTTCTCCAATTTTTGATCTGCAAACTTAGGCTGTTAACCCTCCAGAAGAGAAACTTATTATTACCCTGCAACATATGCAGTTTGGTTTACCCACACTATTTGTCTAAATATCAGACATCATAGGCACAACATGGAACATGTATTTTCCATCAAGTATTAAGATGCTAAACTCTAAGTCTGTACACAATATGAAAAAGAAAAAAAAATGTTTTAAAAATATAGGAATGAACATTTACACATACTTACACAGATATTTAGAAATCTGTCCATATACAGCATAGTAGCATTGTAGCTGGACTGTCTTGTGACATTTTTCATCTCATTTTTCATTTATAACCCTTTAAAACAGGGCAGTATAGTAATAGTTGGTATGTCATGACAAGTACATATTTAGAAGACCAGAATGGCAGGCATTTGGAGTGTAACCCTTCTATTACACTTTGTTAAATTCAGTGCGGTTGCTTGGTCCACAGGTATCAGCATATATCGTTAGACAGGGTGAGAATCCTACCATTTAACTGCTAGTTTCAAAAATCTCCTGATGTTTCTCAGGATCATTGTCTTACCCAACTAGTGTGTATAAATGTATGGCTTTACCCCTGTCATGTTACTCAGCATTTTGCTTTGCCCTCTCAATTGTCCAATCCTCAAGTTCTCACTTTCCTTTAAATTGTGTTATACATTTCTATTTGCAATTCTTCTTTTGAGTTATACGAGGGAGACTATATGATATTTGCACGTGTGGGTCTGGTTTATTTTGCTTATAAGTATATCTTCAAGTGGTATCCACTTAAATATGAAGGCTTCAAGTTTATCATTCTTTACAGCTGAGTAACACACCGCTGTATAAAAATACCACATGTTTTTCAACCATTCTTCATGTGATAGGCATCTTGGTTGTTTCCAACATTTGGAAACCACAAATTGTGCAGCTATAAACTTAGGTATACATATATCCCTATGATATGATGTTTTCAGTTCCTCTGGGAAAATTCGAGTAGGGAGGTAGCTGGCTTGAATGGGATTTCCAGTCCTAGTTTTTTAGAGTCTCTACACTGATTTCCATAATGGTTGTACCAGTCTACATTCCAACCAGCAGTGGAGAAGGGTTCCCTTTTCCCCATAACCTCTCCAATATTTGTTGTTGATTTTTTTTTTTTTTTTTTATGATAGCCATTCGTTCTGGGATAAGATGGTCTCTCAGTGCTGTTTTAATTTGCATTTCATGGATGGCTACTAATGTGGAGCATTTTTTCATATATTTATTCACTTCTTTAATTTCATCCTCTGAGAAGTGTGTGTTCATCTCAGATGCCCATTTCTGGATTGGGTCTTTAAATTTAGGGCCCCTGATATTTTTTAGTTCTTTACAAATTCTAGAGAGCAGACCTTTGTCTGAGTGCTTATGAGTTAGGATTTTTTCAAAATTTGTGGGTTTTCTTTTCACTTTGTTGGTAATTTCTTTTGACGTGCAAAATCTTCTCAATACCAGGTGGTCCCAGTTGTTAATTCTTTCAAGTGCTTCCCCTGCGAATACATGTTTGTTCATGAGTTCTTTGCCTACCCCTATGTCTTCAAGAGTTTCTCCTACTTTCTCTTCCAAGAGATTGAGTGTTTCTGTTTTAATGCAAAGATCTTTAACCAATTTTTACTTTAGCTTAATGCACGGTGATAGACCTGGGTGAAGTTTTAGTTTTCAACATGTGGAGAGCCAATTTTTCAGCACCATTTGTTAAAGAGGCTAACTTTCTTCCAGTAAGCGTGTTTGGCCCCTTTGTTGAAGATCAAGTGGTTGACTGTGTTCATAGAGGCCTCTGTATCTTCTAGTCTATTTCACTGGTCCTCAGATCTATTTTGTTGCCAATATCATGCTGATTTTACCACAATAATATTGTAGTATAATTTCAAGTCAGGAATTGTAATGCCTCCTGTCATGTATGTTGGCCAGGATTGCCTTTGCTATTCTAGGTCTTTTCTGGTTCCAAATATATTGTAGAAATTATTTCCCTAGGTCTGGGAGGTATTTTGTTGGTAGTTTGATAGGGATTGCATTGAATCTGTACAATTTTGGGAGTATGGCCATCTTCATGATGTTGGTTCTTCCTATCCAGAACCAGGGTATATCTTTCCATTTTCTGAAATTCTCTATGATCTCTCTTTTCAGAAAACTATAATTTAATCTTTGATGTAATTCAGGTATAAAAAATAAGATATGCAAACAGCTACACTCTCTTAATTTACTGATGAGACATATGCTATATAAGTATAATATCATGTATGCACCTTCTATGATACCAAAACATTATGAAAAGTTTGCAATGCATTAATTTATCAAATCCATCTTGTCAAGGTATCTTAAAACTGTCTCATTGATATTTGTACTTCAATAAAACAAAAATAAAAATAAAAAATAAAAAGAATACTATAATTTTCTGTGAAAAGATCTTTAACTTCTTTGGTTAGATAAATTTCAAGATATTTCATTCTCTGCAGTGCCATTGTAAAAGATAATGTTTCTATAGTTTCCCACTCAGTGTGTTTGTTATCTGTGTAGAGAAATGCTATTGACTTTTGAGTGCTGACTTTATATCCTGCTATGCTACTGAATTTGTGTTATCAATTCTACTAGCTTCTTGGTGCAGTTTTTTGGATCTTCCAAGTAAAGTATCATGTCATCTGCAAATAGTGATAATTTAACTTCTTCTTTACCTATTCTTATTCCTTTTATCTCTCTCTCTTGTCTTATGGCTGTAGCTAATGATTTCAAAACTATATTGAATAGGAAGGGTGATAGAGGACATCCCTCTCTTGTACCAGATCTAAGAATAAAAGATTTCAGTTTTTCCCTGTTTAGAATTATATTAGCCATTGGGTTGTCATAGATGGCTTTTATCAAATTGAAGAAGAGGCCTTCTATTCCAATTTTCTGAAGGATTTTGAACATGAGTATTGCACTTTGTCAAAAGCCTTTTCTGCAAATTGAGAGGATCATGTGGTTTTTAGTTTTTGCCCTATCAATATAGTGTATTACATTTATAGATTTGCAAATATTGAACCATCTTTGCATCCCTGGGATGAATCCTACCTGGTCATGGTGTATGATCTTCCTAATGCTTTGCTGTATTCTGTTTACTAGGATTTTATTGAGGATTTTTACATCTATATTCATGAGGGTAATTGGCCTGTAGTTCTCCTTTTCAGCTGTGTCTTTCTCTGGTTTTGGTATCAGTATAATACTTGTCTCCAGGAATGATTTTGGGAGAACTGTTTCCTTTTCAATTTCATTGAAGAGTTTGTGGAGTGTGGGGATTATATCTTCTGTACATTTCTTGTAGAATTCAGCTGTGAATCCATCAGGACCTGGACTTTGTTGGCAGTCTTATTACATTTCCTATTTCATTGGCTGTTATTGGTTTATTAAGAGTTGGTATATATTGATTCAGTTTTGATAATTTATACCTTTCTAGGAATCTGTACATTTCATCTGTGTCTTCTATTCTGTGAGCATA
Source organism: Ctenomys sociabilis (assembly GCA_004027165.1). Taxonomy (NCBI): domain Eukaryota; kingdom Metazoa; phylum Chordata; class Mammalia; order Rodentia; family Ctenomyidae; genus Ctenomys; species Ctenomys sociabilis. Next base: position 145,989 of record PVKA01001149.1, on the reverse strand, counting down.
AAGATTCTCAAAGATTATCAAATGCTATTGATAATCTTCTGAATTTCCACTGGGTCTGTGGTGATTACACCCTTTTCATTTTTTATTGCTTGCATTTGAATTTTTTCCTTCCTCTTTTTGATGAGGCTAGCTAATGGCTTATCAATTTTATTTAGTCTTTCAAAGAACCAGCTTTTTGATTCATTGATTCTTTGAACTGTTTTCTTCATCTCAATTGAATTAATTTCTGCTCTAACCTTCATGATTTCTTCCCGTCTTTGGGCTCTGGGTTTGGTTTGCTCTTCCTTTTCTAGCTGTCGGAGGTGCTGCATTAGTGTGTTTATTTGTTCCCGTTCTGTTTTCCTAATGTGCAAGTTCCTAGCTATGAATTTGCCTCTGAGAACTGCTTTTATTGCATCCCATAAATTCCAATAAGTTGTGGTTGAATTTTCATTGAATTGTAGATATTGTTGAATTTCTTGTTTAATTTCATCTGTAACCCATTGCTGAGTAGGGTGTTGTTTAATTTCCTTGTATTTAGGGTTTTTTCCTGTTTTTTTTTTTTTTTTT
>PVKA01001149.1:110433-145340 GCA_004027165.1 Ctenomys sociabilis | reverse complement strand
CACCACATTCATTTGTTCCAGGCTCTGGTTCAGTTCTACTACTTCTTTGCTAATTTTTTGTCTGGTTGACCTGTCTTTGTGGGATAGTGGGTATTTAGGTGTCCTGTTAAGATTGTGGTATTGAAGATTAAATTTTTCATGTCCATTAAGATTTGTTTTACATAGTTGGGTGCTCCCATGTTTGGTATATACATATTTATGAGTGTTACCTCTTCCTGTTGAATTCTTCCCCTAACCAGTACATAGTGGTCTTCTTTACTTCATTTGATCATTCTTGGTTTGAAGTTCAGACTGTCTAAGAACAAGATTGCTACCCCTACTTTTTTCTGCGGTGTTAGAGCATAAAGTATTGTTTTCCATCCTTTGACTTTAAGCCTATGAATGTCTTTTTCAGCTCAGTCTGTTTCTTGTATACAGCATATTGATGGGTTTTGTTTCCTAATCCACTGTGCCAGTCTATTTCTCTTAATTGGTGAATTGAACCCATTTACATTGATGGTTATAATTGAAATGTGTTGATTTATGATTGACATGTTATTTACCTGCTGTGGTTTGTATTGCACTTCTCCATCAAACTTGAAAGAGAGTTTTTGCAGGGTATAGTAGTCTGGGCTGGACTTTGTTTTCATACAGGACTTAAAGTACTCTGCTCCATACTCTCCTTGCCTTTCATGGATTATAAAGAAAAGTCAGCTGTAATTCTGATGGATTTTCCTTTGAATGTGATCTGCTTCTTTTCTCTAGCGGCTTTCAGTATACTATTCTTGTGTTGGACTTCTGGGATCTTGACTATTATATGTCTTGGTGTGTTTTTTGTTGGGTTAAAGTTATTTGGCATTCTGTATGCTTTGGTTACCTGAATATTAGATTGTTTCCTCATATTTGGGACGTTTTCTGCTATTACTTCTGTCCATATTCTTTTTTTGTTTGTTTGTTTGTTTTTGCAGTACCAGGGATTGAACTCAGGACCTTGCACTTATCAGGCAAGTGCTTAAATATTCTTTTTATACCATTTCTATTGACTCTTTCTTTCTCACTGATATCTAGTAATCTCACATTGCTCATCTTGCATCATCTTGCAGGTGATCAATTATTTTTTTCTACATCCTCGTTATTTTTAAGAGATCCTTTCTCACCTTTTCACTAGCTGTACCGGCGTCTTCAATATCTGAAACTGTGTCTTCACTTTCACTCAGACGGTTTTGTAGACTCATGATTGAGATTTTAAGTTTTTCTTTGACTCTGCTTCATGCGATTTCTTTCTTTCCTGTATTGCTCATTCAAGGAATCCTTCATATTTCTAATCTCCTATTTTTTTTGACAATGTCTTCTTTAGAGGTAGCTATTAGTTTTTTTACTGCAGTTTTTTCCAAATTGGGTTTCCTCTATATATTTCCATAATTGATTCTCCACTTCAGATGCTATGACTTCAAAGATTTCTGTTTTTATTTCAGAAATTATTTCTGCCCTGAGTTCCCCTTTACTTTTCTGCTGTTGTTTCTTTGCTTGCCATGCTGTTAATTCATATGTTTCAGCTGGAATAGTGTTCTCTGCATTTGCTCTGGGTGGGCATTGGGTTTCCCCCATACACTTCTGGATTTGATTCATTACTTCAGATGCTATGCATTCAAAAATTTCTTTTTTTATTTCATGTGTTAATTCTGGTCTGAATTCCTCTATACCTTTCTGCTGTTGTTTCTTTGCTTCCAACTTTGTTAATGCATTCATTTCAGCTGAGCTAGTGCCCTCTGCACTTATCATTGGTGGGCTTGAGGCCTGAGACTGCATTTGGCTCCTTGTTTTTAATCATGTCTTATAGCTCTGACCTCTGACCTTTGGTGTAGAGTTTTGCTGAAGTTCTAATCTTAGCACCTTACGAAATTAAGGTGTTGTTATACAAGTTCTAGTTCATGTAGTTGTGCCTGGCTTGGGTCTGGCTGCTCTGCCCAGCTCCTTCCTGTTGCTCTCCTTGAAGGTGAACCTGTTGTGCCCTTTTCACAACATGCTCTGCTCCTGGATTAGCTGTGTGGTTTTGACCATAGTCTCAGTGCAGGAACTTCAGCTGCAGAGTTTCACCCCAGGCCTGTATGCCATTCATCTATTATAACATAGGATGATGAATAACTTGCAGAGTTCACTTGAACAACCCATAATTTAAGAGATATGGTAGAAGATAACAAAGTTAGTGCAATCAAGACAGCTTACACGGCTTCTGAGGAGCCACAGGAGCTTTCAGACACCACTTCTGCAGTGAGGTGGTGGTCATGGAGGGAGGAGGCAGGACCTAGGGATTCACTTGAATATGCTCAAAAGTTTTCATAATAAACATTAAAATAAAGGCATCCAAAGCAGGAAATTTAGCAGGGCAGCAGGAATAATGGGAAGGGCCACAGTGGGATTTCTACTGAGACAATGGTGAAAGAGAGAGTAAGACATGGAAAGATCTTAGAATGTATTTTAAAACTATGAACTTGATGCACTTAACACTGACAGACTTGAAGAAAGCAATGTGAATTACCCAGAAATGTTCTTAAGAGAAAGAAATCATAAAACCAGTATAAATTTATCTACAATAAAATGAGTTTAAATCCTACTCTATATAAATTAGGATATTGGCCATTTTTATAACCAGTTTCATAACTACATAACTATATATTAGGAAATAAACCATTTTATAACCAAGTTTATGACCATGTGATATTTGAACACATGTGTCCAATGCATTCCACTTGAGTATGCTCTCAAGGTGCATTCACTTAGCAAAGACAAGCTCACCCTTCTCTATGGTACAGCAGTACTCCACTGATTCAAACCTGCATCTTCTTCATCCATTCACCTCGCCCATTATTCCCAGCTAAGGCCCATGTGACATGGCACCAGAGACTCCATTTTGCTTCCCTAGAACTCCATTTCAGAGCTCATTTTAGCTTAGACACGCTCACTCCTTACCTCTTCCCTCTTAGCTGTAAATTCACACAAAAGACAAGATGGTATCTGAAGGATCAAACAGATAAGATGAACTGTGGGGCAAGCCTGAGTGTAACTGCACCCTGCCTAACATCTGGAAGTGTAAACCTTGTGACTGGAAGGCCCCAGCCCTTGTTGTTAGGTAATGTGGCTGCTTTGGAAACCTGGAAGGTATAAAACTTCAGTGAAAGTCCTCTCAGGGCCGACATCCCCCGATTTCCTTTCAGTTTGTCATCTGAGAGGTTTGTTCCTATACCTGGTCTCCTATCCATGTCCTTCTTGCTGATTTTTGCCACAACTCATTAATTTCCCTCTTTGTGTTGCATATGCTATAGCTTTAATTTTTTTTTTTAAGTTTTTATGAGATCATGCTTGCGGCGCCCAATGGCTACATTCAGAGTAGGTACCAATGATGCAGGGGCACAGCACTTTGCTTCTGTATCATTCTGTGATAAAACAGAGATCAAACTGGACAGAAAGGAAAATGCCACACAGAAAACAGGACTTTTTCACAGATATTTTGAAAATTTGCCAATGAATCCAAGAAGAGCTTGCAGGCCGAGTGTGTGCAGATCTTCGGCACACCAAGAGGCAACTGGGAGCCCTGGCCAAGTTAGATTATCAGCAAGCGAGGGGCAGGCACATAGGTGAGAAGCCAGCTCCTACCCCAAAGATCAGAAATGGCCCCCCTCCTTATACCGGCCTGGCTGCAGGAGAGGTACAAACAGAACAAAGATGGGGCCTGGGAGAAGGCTCAGTGGATTAATTGCTTCCCTGGCAAACACAAGGGCCTCAGTTCAATCCCTGGTTCCACCAAAAAAAAAAAAAAAAAAAGCAAACAAACAGAACGAAGATGCCTTACATCCAAGTACCTGCTCCCACGATGAATAAATGTGACCCTCATGCACCACAAGCATAGACCAATGGAAACAAAATACATTTTAAAAGCAGAAAGATGTTCGCATCAACCTTCACTGTATTCAAAGTATCTTTTGAATGGCTGCCAACATTTAAAATTTCAGCCGGGCGTGGTGGCGCACGCCTGTAATCCCAGCACTGGGGAGGCTGAGGCAGGAGGATTGTTGCGAGTTCAAGACCAGCCTGAGCTACAAAGTGAGCTTAAGGCCAGCCTGAACTGCATAGTGAGACCCTGTCTCAAAAAGAAAAAAAAAAAATTTAAAATTTCAGGAATTTCTCTTCCCTAATCTTAATTTGCTTGCTTCAAAAGACTGGGTAACTTTTGGGCCCACACTCCCAACACAGGGTACAGGCAACAAGGGCAGCCACTGACCCCACCTCCAACCTGTCTTGCCCCTGGCAGCACTGGAATAAAGGGTTTGCAGTGACTGGGGCTCTGATTTGCTCTGATTCTGACTATGAGTCTATCCCCACCTGCAAGACAACTGTCCTTAATCAGAGGGTAACTCTCAACAAATGACAAGGAATAAACAATCAATATTTACTTAATCATTATCAGAAAAATTAATATCAAAATCAGCTCAAGGGGCTGGGGAGGTAGCTCAGTTGAATAAGCGCTTGCCTGGCAAGCACAAGGGCCTGAGTTCAACCCCTGGCTCTGTAAAAAAAAAAAAAAAAATCAGTTCAACACAAAGAAATCTGTTACCACCATTACTGACTGGATATTTTCCTAAGCAATGCATAGAATAATGGAGTTATCACAAAGAGAGCCACAACCGCAGCAAAAACCTCCTCCCTGCCAACTGACCTTACTCTGCTTAAAGAAATGACTGGGTACTATGAAAGCTAGCAGGAAAATTCACACACTGATCAAATGTTTATAAAATTAAAGCACAAAAATTAACAATTCCTTTTTATTTTAGCCATAATCATAGAAGAAAAAGAACAGAAAATTTAAACATGACAGTAAGAAAAACTGTAAGATATGTAGAATGCAATTAACAAATGATGCCCATAAGGTCACACAGCCCTGCACAGGGGACTCTGCAGGCAGAGCCCAGCATCCAGTAAACGATTATGATCACCTATGATTATGATCACTCCAGCCAGCTGTCAAAGCCCAGTGCCTGGGACCCTGCTGGGCCCAGACAAGACCTGCATCTCCTTAGCTCAGCTCTGAACCCGGGAAATCAGTTCCGAACCCTTTAGTCTCGTCAAGAGCCTGTATACCCAACACAGGACTGCCCCACAAACAATCAGGGCTCCTAACTTTTCAGAAACTTGATAAACTGTCAAGTAGAAAAAATGTTTTTAAGGAAGAGATTTCAAGGAACTCTTTAAACATTTGGCAGAGAATTTGTCTAATTGTATGAATGGAAATAAAAAGAGTACAGAGGCCTTTCACATCATTTATGAATACAATGAGAAGAAAAATGTTTTAGTGTGTATAGCTCACATTACTGAGAAATCTCTGATTACTGAGGTCCTTAATATTTCATAATTTTAGACTTTTGACTATGGTTTTGTTTCACGACTGTCTTACTCTCTGAACAGAAGTAGCTTCCTAAGAAAATCTATCATGTAAACAAATGGCTTAAAGCACACAGAAGTGTCTGTTTACACTCAGGCAATTAATATGCTGAGCATTTTTATCTATTAAATTAAAGCAGCTCACCTGAGGACTTTGCAGATAATACTTCATCACTCTAATAAAAATGAGCTACCTGGTGGAAATCAGAAAATGGGCATCTGTTTTTAAGAGTTTCATGCTCTACCGACTAAGCTAGCCGGGCACCCATACGCATCTATTTTTAAAACATCCTTCAACTTAGGCCTTTTATTAAATCAACCTAGCTTTTATACCTTAGCTTTCAATTGTTCATGTTTTATATGGCAAAAATAAATAACCCTCCACTGAAAACAGAAATAAAATTTTGTTTTTACCTTTGATGTTTTCCATTCCCAGCCATCGCCTATCTGTTGTGAATGTTTAAGGAATTCTGCACAATAATGCTGGAATGCTTTTTCTTCCAAGAACGCATCTTCTTCCATGTTCAACAATACCTGCAATATCAAAACTGATTATTAGCACCAGCTTTAGAACAAACATTGAAAGCAATTCTGCTAATGCACTTAGTTCTTTAAACAAATTGAAGTTTGGACTGTACACCAGGAAATGACTGCAGGGCCATTCTAAAATATGTTCTGCTTCCATCATTCAGCCCTACCCTTACTATATTTTTACCAGTCAATATGAAAGCCCAAAACCTAGCTCATTAAGAAATGCTCACCTGTGTTTCTGTTTTTTGTTTTGTGTTTTGCACTGGATGCTAGTAATCGAACCCACCGGGCACATTCTACCACTCAGCCACACCCCAGAAGTGACCTACCTTGTCTGTAATGATAAGGGGGATGTTGGCTAAATCCTTACTGTTGTATTTTAGCAGGACCTATTTTTAGTAAAATCTTTAATTTGCCCATAGGTTGTTTAAAGAGTTTTAAACATTCATACCACTTCTAAGAAAACACTTCCAAACAACCTCCTTAGCACTTCCTTCTCCCCCTCCTAGGTCAACTCCCATATTTATGGCCCAACAGTGATTCCTGGAGGCCGGGCATTCTCCACACCCACTAGCAGCTGTAGCTTGCTAACAAATGATGTTCTGAAGTGTGAAATTGTCTTTCAAGGTGTATGATTATGATCACCTATTTGATTATCTATTTCATCAAATCTCCAAACATAACCTAGCAAGACATATCATAAGTATACAAGCATGCAAAGCTGGGCATGGGCACACACCTGTCATCCCAGGTCTGCAGGAGGCTGAGGCAAGAGGACTGCAAATTTGAGTCCAGCATGAGCAACCTCATAAGACCCTATCTCAAAATTTAAAATAAAATTTGGGCCAGGGACATAACTCAGTGCAAAGACCTTGAGTTCAATTCCCAGTATCAATCAGTCAGTTAACACATCCAATACATGGAACACTGATTACAGAAAGTTTTACAGCTCAAAGGAAATGCACAGACCCTGTAGCTCAGAGCTCCCCTGAGGAGCCAGGCGCAGGACACTGTCCCACCCCATCAGTGATTGGCATCACCATCAGCATGGCTTACTTAGGTCAAACACTATGCCGTATGCTCATCCCCACAAATCCTCATGACCGAGTGTGTGGTTATTCCCATTCCTCAGATGTAAAGGCTGAAGAAAACTGTGAACAAAAAGTGGGCAAGTCAGATGAAGACTCTTCTCAGAAGAAGCACAAATGAGGGGCCAGGAGATGGCTCAGTAGAATATGCGCTTCCCTGGCAAGTGCAAGGGTTTGAGTTCAATCCCTGGTTCCATCAAAAAAAAAAAAAAAAAAGCACAAGTGGTCAGCTAATGCAGAAAGAAATGTTCAACACTGCTGGCCGCTAGAGAAATGCAAACTAAAACAATACTGACATTCCAACTTACTCTAAAAAGAATGGCTTTGACAAGACATCAAATAATAACAATTGTTGGCGAGGCATGGGGGGCTCTTCTTCACTGTAGGTGGGAACACAAACTAGTGTGACCACTGTGGAAATCAGTGAGGAGATTCCTCAAAACAGTACAAAGAGAAATTCCTTTTGACCTCACCATCCTTTTCTAGGCATGTCCCCCAAACAGTTAAGACATCATGTCAAGTGATTTCTATGCATGCCAAGTCTGCAGTAGCATCATGCACTCTAGCTGTGCTGGAAGGAACCCAGATGGGATGCTTACACACAGTGGAGCACAGCTCTGCCCTAAAGAATAGACTTGTTTCATTTGCAGGAACTTGGATGCTTCTTGAGGCCATAATGGTAAGTCAAATAAACCAGACACACAGCATAATGTCCCATGCCTTCTCTTATATGAGAAATGCAAATTACAAATAAACAGCAAAATCAGAGACAGGTAATGGGAAATAGAGAGATAGATGTTTTTTGAGTGAGAAGAGGATCAAAAGATGGAGATAAGAGTGAAAGGGGGTAGGAAAAAAGAACAGAAAGAAAAAGTAGAAACAGAGGTCCAGCAAGTAGAAAAGGGACCAAGAGTCAGAAGGAGGAGAGAAAAGGAGGGGAGGGGAGGGTCAGGACAAGGACAGAGAACGGAGCCACTCTACGCACACGCTCCAGCTCCCAGCAGCATGGAATCACTGTGTGCTGCAAATGTGACTCCCACGAGGACAGAAATGAAAAGAGCCCAGCTGCTGTGCGCCTACCTAACAGGCAGGAAGCCCCAGGTTCAATCTCCAGCACTGCAAAGAAGTAAATAACACACATCAGAACGGATCCACGCCCTTGTTTGGCTCCCAAGCCATGATTTGCCTGCACTTGCTGTTTCCCAAGCCAATGATGTTCTGGTTATGAAATTTAGCGTGACCTATATAAGAAAACAGCAACGCATCCACCAGACACATTCTGAATTGAGTGAAAGAGCAGGCTCTGTGCACAGGTAAAAGGCAGACAGGAAAACGAAAAACAAGCGCAGTCTCTGCCTTATAAGACTTTGAATTCTGACAGAGGAGACAAACAAAAAGCACTCAAGCACACACTCCTACACAACCTGCCCTCACCAGCATGCCAGGGCACTTGGCCCAACGTGCAGCCCTTTCTCCAGAACCTGGCCAGGGCCTGCAGCTTGCAGCATGGAGCTCCCCGCTCCTGTGGTAACTCAGTTACTTTTCTCCTATGGCTGAGACAAAATACCCAACACTGAAAATTAAGGAAGGACAGGTTTACTTAGCTTATAGTTTGTGAAGGATTCAGGCTGGCTCCAAGGCAGAGTGGCAAGTGGCAGAGGGCAGCAGTTTAGGGCAGTGGAAGACAGCAAAGTAAACAGAGGAGCGGCAGCAGAGAGCAGGCCTCTCTTCCTTAGACTGCATTTGGGCTCTCTGCCCCAGGGCAAGGTAGTACTCACACCTGTAATCCCAGCACTGGACCAGGAATCAATCATAAACCAAAGAAGCCACCCCACGACTGCGTGGGGCTTTGCAGGACATCTGGACACATACCATAGCACATGGGCTGCAGCTGTCCACGATCGCCTCCTCACATCACAGATGTGTACTTCAATTAAACTTCATTTAAACCCAAAGAAAGTAAAGCAGCCGTGCTCAGGTTAGGAAGGCATGGCTCTGTCCATGCGCCAGTGTCCTGACCTGAGGAGCTAGAGGTGAGTGCCTGGAGAGAAACACCAGATCCAGACTCTGCGCTGCTGGGCAAGGCCTCACATTCTTTCCTGGCCACCACAGTTGAACTCTACATCACCCAGGCTGGCCTCCAACGTGCGACTGTCCTGCCTCAGCCCTGAGTAGTCAGGAGGACAGATGTGTGCCATCATGCCTTGCTGAGGTCTTGGTTTTCCATGACAAGCCATCTGTGGATAAAGAAGAGGGGCTGCAGTGGGGGTCTAGGCTGGAGGCCAGCAGGAGTAAAGGGTACCAAACAACAAAGAACGTGAAGCTTGGTGCTGCTGCACAAGGTGCCCAGCTGTAGGGAAGGAGAGAGAGACAGTCACACTGCACTAGAGTTACCGGTCCCCCTCAGTAGGGAAGCTGAGGCAGATGGGAGGGGCCTTAGAGAGAGGAATGATCTGCCTGAGGGAGCAAGGTAGGAAGGGCCTGGCCTGTTTCCATAGCAACTAGAGTTTGAGGAGCTGGTGCCAGAGCACTTGGGGGTGGGTGTCAAAGGGGCAGGGGCCTAAACGCTCAAAGAAGAGGAAGGTGCCCTGCAGGGGTCTGGCCAAGTGGTACCTCGTCCATAAACCATGCAACAAAAAGGAGGAGGAAAACCACGCGGTATATGCTCTAGATAGCTCTACTAAGCCATATCCCTGGCCAGCTTGGGACATTAGAAGTCATGTGGATAGAAAAGACCCCTGAAACCATGAAGGCAAGTACTATCCGGCAAGACTCATATGAAAGATCCTTCATGTGGCTTCCTGTGGCTCACAAAACTCCATAAAATTTTGTGCGTATGCACTTTTTATGTGTGTAACTCTCCACAGCTGCGTAAGGGGTCTCATCCTAAAGCTTACATTCCTGCGCACAAATAGCAGGGGCTGGGAGACCCCTGCTGAACACCCACATCTGAGGGTCTTGTAGAGGAAGAAGCACCTGCCAGAGAACAGGGGAATGACAAAGCCAGCAACAGGGCAAATGGTAGCAGTGGCCAGGGACAGGAATGAGGCTTACAGGGTTGCACAGAATGGCCCACAGGTGAGCAGCACGAGAGCAACTCACAACACCCCAGCACTGCAGCTACTACAGCTACGGCAGCCATGGCAGCCCCCTGTCTTTGTGGGCTGCGAGGGAGGCTCTGAGGTTGGGGCTATTGGGCTGGGTAGAAAACTCAAGGTGAAGCAGCTGTGGAAACTCTATAGACTGCACCTTCGAGACACTTGGAGGAAAGGAGACAGAAATCGATGACTCCAATAGCACATGTAGAAGGGGAGCATGTTTTTCCAAAGGAAAAATAAATAAATAAAAGTTTAAACTTAGCACAGGTGATGAAGAGAGAGAGAAGAAAATTCTAAAAAACAAACAAATAAAAACCCAGAGAGAGAAAGTGCTGGGGAGCAGTGTCCTAGGGGCCTGGGGTCACAGACAGGAGCAGCAGGAGGGTACAGACATACATCAGATGCCTCACCCCTGGCGGTTAGCACTAGTGCAGGGAGGGTGGAATGGAAATTAGAGCATCTCTGAAGGCAACCCCAGTGAGAGAGGAGGGTCACAGGCATCCTCACGCAGGGCCAAGCAGGCAAGGCACAGGGTGCAGGGAGAGCAAGGGTGGGTGGGAGAGTGAGGTCCCAGCACGGCAGAGTCCCTAGGGGAACTGCCATGCTCAGAGCTGCTGTGATGTCTTCGGAGGCTGCTTGCTCACGCAGAGGCAGAAAAGAAAGAGGAAATGCTGGTGGGAACAGCTCAGCAGCTCTACATGGGAAAGGAAGAGTTGATGTAGGGAAGGGGAGGCAGTCATGCCAAGGGATGTAGGATATGCCAAAGATCTCTAGGGAAAGGACACAGGTTGAAAGGCGGGGCTTCAGAACTCGGTGGTCTGGCAGTGGCCCCACAGTGAGTGTGTTTACAATGTGACCAGAGAGCAGTAGGGCTGGAGCCTAGGAAGCGGCACCAGGGCTGGAGATTTTGCTCGGTGGCCTACATTCACAAGGTCCTGGGTTCAGCATAGGGAGAAGGGGGGGAGGGAGGCAAGGAGGGGTAGAGGAAGCCAGACGCCACTAACTCTGGACAGAAACAGAAAGGAAAAGCCCTACCTACGTTGTCACATAGCTCTTAGAATTGAATTATGCAAGGCTGGAAAGAGCAGGGATTTTTACAAGCTGAAGAAGCACCAGTGAAATCTGGTGTCAGGAGAGGGGGCGCTGCCAGCAACTTCACACTCAGCAGTGTGGGGTGGAGAAAGAAAGCAGCCTCTGCTCAGGGGCTTTGGAATTTGTATGGTTTTAAAGCCAACTTTCCTTTCAAATGAGTGGTGGGGCACATATCTGTGCAGACTATAACGTCACAAGAGTCCTATGTGTGGAAACTGACTCACACCTCACCCATCGCCATGCCCCGGGAGCTGCAGTGAAGCTGTGGCAGAAAAACAGAGCTCAGCATCCCAACTCCTTGGCGGTAGAAAGGTCCTCTCCCCGGGGACACTTGTGCAAGACCCCTGGGCCCAGAGTGCAGTGGCCACAGGAATGGGCACCTGCAGAGATGCTCCCAAGGCCCCTTCAAGCCTTCCAAGGATGGGTAGGGGTCTCCAGGTCACACACAGTTCTGGTTTCAAAGGAGCTGAAGCAGGGGGGAAAGAGGAGAAAGTGGCCCTATGACAGAAAGTGACCCTAGGACACACTGACCAGAACAGGGGCAAAGTGAGCAGTAGGAAGGGGGTGAAGGGGATGCAGGTAAAGGGTTTGCAGACGTCCAGGAAAAAGACAGCTTGGCCACAGGAGCTCTGTCACTGACGCCGAGGTAGACCACAGGGATGAAGAAAACCAGTGCTGCAACACAGGAGGCCACCAGCCTGAGCTGCTGGTGGAGACAGAGGTCTTGCCTGGCAAAACACTGTCAGGTAAAGGTTCTCACAGTGACCAGAATGGACACGATAGTGCCAAAACGCAGCCAAAGCCAGGGGTAGAGACACAAAGGAGGCAGGGATGGGCCTTCGCATGTGAAGGTTAGGGAAAAGAGATTGCAGAATATTCTCAGTCCTGCTGCACGTGGTGGTGTGGACTGCATCCCAGACCCCTGTAGGTTGGGAGCAAAGTGGGTTCTGGCTGGAAACTTGGATTCGAATCATGAAGAACTTATATTCATGAGTTTTACAATTCTAAGTAAACTCTTATTAACAAAACAGAATAACAACTCTCCATTCCCCAAGCCATCTGGGTACTTGAGATTTACTTAACTATTTAAAACTGTTAAACATAATTTTTTTCTCGTTAGTCATATTTATGTGCTACTAGTGAGACCACTAAACATTACAATGCTGATGACCAGTTAGTTGAATAGTCTTAAAAGGGGCTGGGTATTCAAACCACACAAAAACACTCCCCAAGTTACAGGTTCAAGTCAAAAAGTTTAAACAATCCTCTCCTGGGAACTGGAAACCAGTGCTCCTCCACAAATCTGCTGGCAACCTGCACCCTGGCCAAGCCAGCCCCAAGGCTGCCCCCACACCAAACCCTCCTCCAGGGCAGTGACACCAAAATGCCAGCCACAGAAGGACCACCAGGCAGCTCTGGGGTAAGAATGGTGGGCCCACAGAGTTGCAGCCATAAGCCACTTCTGCATAAGCTTGGAGGGGATAGGGTGAGAGTTTAGGGGTGATGCATGTCCCCAGTTTCAAGGAAAAGACAAGCAGAAGCCAGGAGGAAAGAGGACACAGAATACAGCCACACTAGGAGGAAAACAAAACATAAGCCAGAAGAGGCTTTAGGCAACTGAGAGAAGAGGAGAAGCTGGGAAAATTACTGTTCAAGAGAGGCTTTCCAAACTCACGGAAGAAAGTGGTCAGGATTTGGACAGCGCTCGCTGCTTGGCAGAAAAGACAGAGATCCCAGCCCCACAATTCCCAGCTGAAATTAGAAGCAAGACACAATGGAGAGGAGCTGGCGAGCTAGCTCAGTGATCTAAAGGCCTGCTTAAGCAAGCATAGGCAGGCACAGAGGATCAAAGTTCCATACCTCACCATAGGCCGCCAGCCCCACCCTCAGGGTGGGCTGAGCCGACTGCCCAAAAAATACAATGGAGAAACACTTCTGAGCTTAGGAAGATTAAAAAGATTTACACTGAAATCAAAAGGATTCATTATGTTTCTGGGAAAGAAACTTCAGGAAAGAAACCTATAGCTTAGAAAAACTCCAAAGATCTAAGCAGAAAGAAAAAAAAAAAAAAAAAAAAAAGATTCACAGACAAAAAGAAGAATCTTGGAACCAGGGCAGCCTCAGCTCCTGGGGACGTCAGCACTCTGTGTCACCCAGGCATGGGCAGACTGAGCACTGCATGAACACAGAAACAGCCACATACTCTGACTCTAGACGTCCATAGCACCTTGTTTGCCAGGCACGGCCACAGGCCTGTAATCCCTGTTACTTAGGACTCTGAGGAAAAAGGATCACAGGACCACAGCCAGTCTCAGCAACTTAGCAAGAGCTCCTCTCAAATAATAACTCAATGGTACAGCATTCAGTTTCATCCCCAGTATTAAAAAACTAAAATATGAAAAGTACCTTTCTTCAATTCAGCTCTCAAGCCAATAGGGTCTTTTTCAGGTCATACTATTTATTTATGCACTCATTCATTTTTGAGACAGGGTCTCACTACGCAGTTCAGGCTGGCCTTTAACTCATGGTGATCCTCCTTCCTCAGCCTCCCGAGCGTGGGATTACAGGTATGCACCACCACACATCCTGGTCAGACTTGTAGAACATCTTTCTGGTATCAGTAACATTACTTTATAAGATTATAGCATGAATTCTTTCCAAGAAATTGATCTAACAGCTCAAGCTGACCCTTGAATAATGGGATTTGTGAAAGAAATCCTGGAGCCTGCACACTCACGAATTTAGTCAAGAACTAGGAGCAAGAGTCAGACCTTAGCAAAAAATATCCAACAAATAAAAAGGTGCAGAAAAGACTAACACAAGGGAAGGAGTGATGACTCTGGCTCAGGACCCAGAGGAGAAATCAAAGCGTCTCCACATCAACACACACCATCACGGCACTACATACTCTGTCATGGGAGAGAGATTCCCTTTACACTCTCCCTCTTTTCCTCTACCCCCTCATCTTCACCCACCCAGCACTACAAGCATTCTAGAACTTGTGCTGTAGGTCCTTCTGGGAAAAAATATGCAACCTTTCCTATGCTTTCAGTAAAAGATGATCACATTCTTCATGGGGCATGGGCACTTGGACATAACACATCTGAATTTTTTATTTCTCCTGCCAAGTAGAAACAAAGGCACTTCAAAAACTATGGAAGGGTTCTGCCAAGCAGAGGCCTAAATGGAGCACAGGCCTTAGAAAGCCAGCTAACTGTAAAAAGGCACTCGGGGTGGAATACAGGCCGTAAGGTCTGCTGATCCCCAGCCTCGGGGAGGCAAATGAACAGGGTCCTCTGCCCCTGTGGAAAAGAAATGGAATCTTCACACCCCACTGGCACTCAGCACTCAGGGACCAGGCACAGTGGGCATTGTGCATGCCAGGCAGGCCCCAGGAGGCAAGAGATCCTGCCAGAACCTGTGATGGGGCCGGGGCCCAGCAAAGACTGCAGTCTCAATACCAGGCCTTCTCAGACTCCAGTGGAATTTCTAGTCACAGCCTGCATACCTCAAAGTAAACAGAGACCTCTAAGTGTCTTCAGACAAGCTGAAGGAAGCATAGGACAGAGCTGCAGTTTGTTTGAGCAGCCAGCAATTCACACATGGGGCAGCTTAGGGGCACGGAAGTGCCCATAGGTAACCCAGCCCTCAAGAGGCAGAGCAAGGCTACAGGGGACATCTGACCAGCTGCAGGAAGGTGACGGTTCCAGTGGGAAGTCCTGGAGCTCTGGTTCAACTTTCTCAGCTGTGCCCATCGATGCTGTTTGTTGTACTAGGGGTGCTACAGGCAGTGGATTCCTAGTTACTTTAGCTCAGGCAGCTGGTTCTGGCTGTTTACTGTGCAGAGCAAGTGGTATGCTCACACACCACCATGAAGCTCAGAATTTAGTCTATGGCCTACTTTAGGGATTTTTGTTTCATGTTTGTTTGCTTTTTGAGACAGGATCTCACTATGCAGTTCAGACTGGCCTTGAATTCACTATGTAGCCCAGGCTGGCCTGGCACTTCCAGCACTCCTGCCCCAGCTGCCCAAGTGCTGGGATTGCAGGCATTTGCCACCATGCTTAGCAGGTGCCCTACTTTTAGCAACTGTATAAAAAGGAGACTGTAAAAGTTTTATAGATCATACTTCAGTGTAACTTATCCTAACCTCATCCTTCAAGTCTCATTTTTAAAAAAATTATGTCAATCCCCAGTTCTGGAAAAAAGAAAAAAATTACGGGGCTAGCAAGATAACTCAGCAGTCTAAAGCACATGCTTAGGCAAACTTAGGCAGGCGCAGGGGACCCCAGTTCAATCCCCAGCACCACATACCACGCCAGCCCTGTCCCCAGGGTGGGCTAAACTGGCACCCCCACATTTGCAGTATATAATGATTAAATTTATGGTGGACTTATTTTCATGACCCTGATTTTTCTTTGTTTTGTGTATCATTAAAATGTATAAGCTGCCTCAAATATATTTGGAACAAAACAAGGTATAAATACCAAAATTATACTAATTTCGAGGCCAGAGAGATGGCTTGGTGGAATAAGCACTTCCCTAGCAAGCGCAAGGGCCTGAGTTCAATCCCCGGTTCCAAAAAAAAAAAAAATTATACTAATTTCTACGCATTTATTGAAAGGAACAGTAAATGTTTCTTGATCAATTTTGTATGCTGGTATCCGGTAACCTGAACAACTATTTTGGAGATATAATATGCAACATAACAACCATTATTAATTTCCTATCATCTTGTTTTGAAATTATCATTTTTATTCTACTTAAAAAAAAAAGTAACATTACAAACAACAGAGATAAAATATATAGAAACCTAGATAGTATAATAGGAAATAGATAGAGACAGAGACAGTTTCAAGAAACTTTGATATATGTCAGTCTTTGCCTCCCACAGCTTTTAATCAAATGTGCAAAACCTTTAAAATGAAAAATTAAAAAATAAGTGAGTAAAATCAGTGATTAAACTGAACAATCACCACAGCACTGTATGGACTGAAATGACAGAAACAGCACCTGGTCGGGCTCCAGTGCTGCAGCAATCCCTGGAGCCTGCGGTGGCCTGCCACTCTGTCCACTCCACAGACATCACTTGCAGGCCTGCAGCAGTGACTCCAGCTTGTCCCTGAAAGATGGGACCGAAAGGGGCTAGGCAGCAGTGGCCCGAGGTGGACAAGCACAGATCAGCCAGGCAGGGCTTGCCCAGCGACTGAGGGGTGGGGGAAAGCACTCTCTTCACAGTCAAGTGTGAGTCCAGTGAAAACAGTGGGCAACAGTGCCAAGCTGCTGGTGCGGGCACATAACCCCACGCTGTGGGTACTGAGGTAGCAAGAACCTAAGTGCAAACCCCACTAGGGCGACTGAAATACTTGTCTCAAAACAAAACACAAATAAAAGTGGGCTGGAGGCATAGCTCAGTATGAAGGCCCTAGGTTCAATCCCTAGAAAGGATACAGTAGATGAGATTAATAGATAATAAAGTGGACAATGAAACTATCATGGACTCAGAAGGGCTGAGAAAAGTTTTCTTGGAAAGCTACCACGAAAAACAGTGACTCAAATGTTAAACTCCTTTGAGTAAGGACTGCTGTTGGATCTCCTGCACCAACGCCACAAGAAGCTTCAAGAATGGGTCCTGGGGCTGCTGGAATGGTCCCTGCTCCTGTGGGGTTCTCATAGCCTCTCAGGAGGCAAGATCCCTGCTGGTATTTTTTTCGTTGTTATTTTTTGTTTTTTGTGGAACCAGGGATTGAACTCAGGCCCTTGGGGTTGCAAGGGAAGGGTTTATTCCACTGAGCCATCTCCCTGACCCCCGCTGGTGGTTTATTTCCCCTTTCTCCACTTAGTTGTTCAAGACCCAGTCTGCTTGGGCCCAGAAGACTCAGTTTCAAAAGCTCATCAGGGAATGTCTACAGCTCTTTATGTTACAATTCTCATCAACAGTCAAGCACCTCAGTGAAGGCTCCAAACACTCCTGGGGGCTTCAAAGATACTAAATCACCATACAAGTCCACTGTGTGTAATTTTTCCCTGCCTGTGTCTCCTCAGAGTTACTTAGCATTTGGACTTCTATCGAGATATAATTGTCACAGAAATATTCCCAACATTAACTGTCCAGTCACTTAGCAAGAGCTGATCATTTAGCCTCAATAGAACAGAAGGATCAGAAGGAGGTAGCAGTCAACAAGCAGGGGATAAGGGAATAGCCCTAGTCCACACCCAAGGAACTGTTTCCTCTAATCCCCTCAATTAAAATATTTTAGAGGGGTGTTGCAGCATTACAGGAATCTGGGGCAGGAGGATCCAAAGTCAATCCCGCCATAGGCAATTTAGTGATTTAGCAAGAGCCTATCTCAAACTGAAATAAACTAGGTGAGCTACACCCCTGTAATCCCAGCATTTAAAAAGTTAAGACAAGGGGCTGGGGAGATAGCTCAGTGGAATTAGCACTTCCCTGGCAAGCAGAAGGGCTTGAGTTCAATCCCTGGTTCTGCCAAAAAAAAAAAAAAAAAGTTGAGGAAAGAGGATCATCATTAGTTCATGACCAGCCTAGGCAAGTGAGACCGTGTCTCAAAAAAAAAAAGAATTAAGTTAGAAATAATGAGGCTTGGGGTGCCACTCAATGCGAAGGCCTTGAGTTTAGTCCTCAGTTCAGTGGAGTAAAATAAGATATTTGAAGACATAGCTTAGACATGGCACCCTCCACCAAAAAGAACAACTTCTATATTCGGGTTTGAATTTCTCAGTGCTCAAGTTGTATTTTCCAGTTAATGCTTTCACTGTGTAGTATTTTCATTTCATAGTGTTTCTTTCCTCTTGTGGATGTGTGGTCCTTTGAAAGCAGGAGGGAGGGGTTGTACTTGGAGGCACACACGCTTGAGTTTGCCAACAGAGCAGAGGCCCACTAAGGACTGAGCACCTACAAAGCAGGTGATAAGTAATAGCCAAGTCAACTAAATATAAAGAAGAAGCAAACAGTACACTGGCTCCAATGCACTTTAAGAACTGAGTACAAACTCCGAATGGGAGCACTGGGAGCGTGCAGAAGTTCAATGCCACAGTATCAGGCGCTTGGAGGGCAGAGGCAGGAGGGCTGTGAGGGCCTTGAGGCCAGGGACCTAGGGGCTACGATAGGGTGTTAAGATACAAAACGGGGCCCAGGGAGATACCTCTCGGACTAAGCACCTACTTAGGCAAGTGCAGAGACTGGGATTCACGCACACCTGTAATCCCAGCCCTGGGGAAGCTGAAACATAAGATCAGTCCGAGCTACATAGTGAGACCCTATTATTACAAACATTAAAAATTAATAAAATAAAATACAAAACAGTCCTTGGGACCATAAAATGTGAAGTGAAATAAATCCAACACAAACTTAAATGCATCTCTTGCATGACCCACCCGAAACATAAACAAAAGGCAAAACAAAAGGTAACACGAGACAGAACTTCCACCAGGAGAGGTGAGGGAGAGGGTGCCAAAGAACTGGGGCGGGTCACGCACGCGCACCGGCTCCCACGCGGAACGCGATCTTTACGGGCTGCAACGTGGACTGGTTCGTTAAGAAGTTTTTACAATTCAAGTGGCATCTTCTTCACAGTGAAATTATACAAAAAGGAGGTCGCTGCGACGTGGAGGCCAGCCTGCGCCGCAGAGAACCCCTCTCGAGAAGAGCCCTAAAAGGACAAAGCCGACCCGGAGCCCCCGCCCCGGGCAGCGCTACCCACCGGGCCCACGCCCAGGCCTGGAGTCTCAGGCCGCCGCAGACGCCACCGCGCCCCGCCCCCTCCCGGCGCGGGAGCAGTACTCACCCCGCTCCGCTCGCCGACCACAGCCAGCCGCGGGGCGGGGCGGGGCGACAGGGAAGGGGCGGGAGCGGGGCGGAGCGAGGCCACGGGGTCCGGAGGGACCAAGGGCACAAGTACCGCGGCTACGAAGGCCGCCGGGCCCGCTGAGCATGCGCACTGCGCCGCCCGCCTCGCGCAGCCGGATGGCGTCATGGTGTGCTGGGTGAGGCCAGTGCTCGGACCGCCCCCGGTGCACCAGGCCACACCCACCTCGGCCTGCCCAGATGTGCAGCTCCTGTCCTCCAAAACTGCGACTTCGGTTAGTTACACTCTGGGCCGGGCCGGTAGTGCCATGCCTGTAATCTCAGTATGCTGGGAAGCTGAGGCAAGAGGCTCGCAAATTAGAGTCCAGGCTCAGCAATTTAGCAAATCCCTGTCTGAAATAAATAAATAAAAAGGTGGCAGGATGTTGTTCAGGTAATGTATGTGGCTGAATTAGATAGAAATATTATAGGTAGGCAGTCAGACAGGGCCAGGCCCTCAAGGAGACAAGAGGGAAAACAAGGTGACTTTGCAACTTGGAAGAGACAGACAGTTCCAGATGGGCCACACCTCAAGACAAAAGAGGAAACAAACACAGCTACACACTTCCCTAGGGATGGGCATCAGGGGTTGATATTCGAAGTAGGTATCAATCACCTTGAAAGAGCCCAAATGAGTCACTAGTCCAGCCCCCAACAGGAAGAGACCCTGTCCTATATTCATGCCTGCTTGCTATGTGACTCCCTTTCCCATTTGGTACTGGATTTAACCAGTTACCTGAGCAATGGTGCTTGTAATCTCATTGGTTGGCCATGGTTTTGTCCCACCTCATGCCCACCTAAGCGAGTTCCCATGTTCTCCACCACCTTAGGTTCACCTCACCACAGTGTCCCTGGAAGAGAGCTTCCTGGGGACTACCTGCTCGGGCTCCCCTCCTGTCCCTCTCTTGGACAGGAGCTTTCTTTCCCCCAATAGATATATTCTGCTCATAACCTCCATTTGTTCCTAAGATTCATTCTTCGGTTTTAAAGAACATGAACTCATCCTGGTCAGGAGTTTAATTTTTACCCTATATCATTTGGAGGTTATCCACCCCAGATCAGTCATTTGCTCCCTTATGTCTTTAGGAGGCCCTGTGCCCAGTGCCCAATAATGCAAAATAACATACCCATTTGCCAAAGCTCACCTTATTGGACCACTCTTCGCCTTTTACTGGGCTCCTAGAAACTTGTGAGCCAAGACTAGGACTCAACAACACACAGTAGCACGTTACAAGCCTGGCCCACACTCGGGATCTGCTCCGTTGGCAGACGGTGGAAACTGAGGAAAGCCCGCACCGAGGGCCAGGGGCCAGACTGGGGGCACCCACATCTGGATGTGAAGGGGTGATGGGCCTGAAATCCCAGATAGCAGAATTAAACTGCCTGGAGGAGTCCAGTGAGGCGGAGAATTGAGGAAAGCCTGGCCGCATACTTTCGGGGCTTGGTTTCAGTTTTGCATTCAGTTACCCAAGAATAAATGGGCAGCAGGTACCTGCACACTAGGCACTACTTTCACAATTTCCTGGGCCCCGAAAGTGTTTCAAAGTCTTATAAAAAGCTTTTCGACAAAAAGCCAGAATACTGGTCAGTGGTGGCCAGAAGTCTGGGGGAGTTGGAGGTTAAGGAGCTAGGCAACATCTTCATCATTGTTTTGATACAGGGAACCTCTAAATGACACAGTGAGGAAAACTGATCTCCCAACCTAAAAGGAACCTGGGTGCGTTCATATTCTCTAAAACTGAAGAATGAATTTTAGGAACAATTGAAGGTTATGAGGAGAATATATTTATTGGGGGAAAAATGCTCCTGTCTGAGAGAAGGACAGGTGGGGGGTCCAAGCCGAGGGAAGAACAGGACGGGAGCCTGAGTGGGTTGTCCCTGGGAAGCTGTCTCTTCCAGGGACTGTTATAGAGGAATACCATGCAGTGAGGCAGGTCTCTGGTGGTGGAGAAGACATGGGAACTCTCTTAGGTGGGCATGAGGTGGGACAAAACCATGGCCAACCAATGAGCTTACAAGCACCATTGCTCAGGTAACTTCAGTTAAATCAGTACCAAATGGGAAAGGGAGTCACATAGCAAGTGGGCATGAATATAGGACAGGGTCTCTTCCTGTTGGGGGCTGGGCTAGTGACTCATTTGGGCTCTTTCAAGGTGATTGATACCTACTTCGAATATCAACCCCTGATGCCCATCCCTAGGGAAGTGTGTAGCTGTGTTTGTTTCCTCTTTTGTCTTGAGGTGTGGCCCATCTGGAACTGTCTGTCTCTTCCAAGTTGCAAAGTCACCTTGTTTTCCCTCTTGTCTCCTTGAGGGCCTGGCCCTATCTGACTGCCTAGAATATTTCTATTTAATTTAGCTGCCTGCAACAGTTTGATGGTTAAACCCTCACTTTGTTCATCAAAACTTGTCATTTTGAGGCCAGGGAGATGGCTCAGTGGAATAAGTGCTTCCCTTGCAAGTGCAAGGGCCTGAGTTCAATCCTTGGTTCCACCAAAAACGACAACTCATCACTTTTACCAAACAAAAGTTAGATTCAAACTCATTTTTCTAAGGCAGGAGCTCACTCACTGTGCTCAGGGTGCTCTTGAGCTCCTCGTGATCTTTCCTGCTGGCAATCCTCCTGCCTGGGCTCTTGAGCACTGGGATGGCAGGCGTGCACCACCAGGCCCAGCAGGTTAAATTTGGTCTTTAGAAAAACTACTAGTAGAACTGAGCTTCAAAGAACATTTTCAAGCTTAATTGGTAGCTGCCAATTTAAATGACACATTTGATTTTTTTAAAGAACTGAGTTTTTGTTATCTTTCTTGAGAGCCATTATCTTGAAAACATAAAGCTCTTGCATGCAAAAATAAGATCATTACTTGACATTGCATTCACTATTGTAGGAATACATTTTAGGCACCAGCTATACCATGTTAATTTTTAAGAAATACTTGCATGCAATGGAGATGGGTTTCATGACCCACCTACCAAAAACAAACCCTCAGAGATGAGGTGAGGCCCCTGCACTTTGAGGGCTTGCATATTTATCTCGTGGCACTTGGAAGCCTGAAGTCCTCAGTGGCAGCAAGCTTCCTATCCTGGGCTTAAAATAATGAATTAATCAAAAAGACAGAAAAGAAGCTAAATCCCACTGAACCTGGGCTGTGGTGCACAATTTATGCACAGCTAATTCCATAAGCTCACGTTGTAACAGGGACCTAGGGGCTGGGCTCTGTATGCTGAGCCAGGGGAGAAGAGAAGAGGGGAAAAGCTCCCTGGTGTCTGTTCTCTCCCCTCCCCCAACACCTTCCCCTCTTCCTTCTGTTCTCCCTCCCTTACTGCTACACGGGATGCAGGCAAATTCTGCCCAAGATGGTTTTGGTTTTTGTTTTGCTTTCTGAAACCCGGCTTTGCTATGCAGTTTATGCTGGCCTCAAACTCCTGGTGAACCTCTTGCCTCAGCCTCCTGTGTACTGTGCTGGGATTACAAAAGTGCAACATTAGGTCAGCATGCTCCCCTTCTCCTTCTCATCCCCCTTTCTACTGTAAATCTTCAGGTCCCATCTCAGGTGTGTCTCTGACCCAGCTTTGCTACCCCTGTATTCACCCACCCAGCCTATCTCAACCCCTTCAAGCTTAAGGCCCAGAGATAGAGTGACCAGTGTGAGCTTTGGATTTGCAGCTGCCAGACCTCAGGAGCAATGTCTGGAGTTCTCCAGTCATTGTCCTAAACTGCACTCTGATTCCACAAAAACAGAGCCCAAGGGTGGCACTGTGGGGGGGGGCGGGGCGGGGGATTCACTCCCCTGATGGGAGCAGGGCCCCTTGCGGGTAGAGGCTGCTTCACACACCTGCCCCAGCAAGACCAATCACCTTGGGGGAACCTACTGTCTCTAATGGTGATAATTCCTCCTGGAGCCACAAAACCTGCACTATGGAAGAAGGGTGGTGGTGACAGTGTCAGGCCTAAGGCAGAGGGACTGCTAGACCCCCACCCCCACTTCAGGACAGTTTAGACAGGCCCTGTTTTAAAATACAAAGAGGCCAGGGGTGTAGCCCAGTTCCCAGTACACCACCAGCAAAGAAATCCCAGAACAAAGCAAAATTAAGACAATGACCAAGCACAGCCAGCCTGCCTCAGCCCCCAGAAAAATGGCCCCGCCCTTCTGTTGAACAGCCTGTGTGACTGTGCTCCTGGGACCCCACTTCCGCACTTCCTCGCGCTGAAACCCCTCCAGTTTTCTTTCACTGTGCTAGAACAGGCAGAGGCCTGGGGAGATGGATCTGCAGTCTAAGCCCCGCCTGCCTGCCCAGCAAGCGCAAATGATATAGGGGAATGGAGCCCCCAACCTGAAAGATACCTGGACAAGTTCGTGTTCTCTAAAATTGAACAATGAATTTTAGGAACAAATGGTTCTTAAGGGCAGAATATTTACTTGTGGAAAGAAAGCTCTGAGAGAGGGACAGAAGGGGGCCCGAGCAGGTTGCCCTGGGAAGCTGTCTCTTCCAGGGATTTTTATAGAGTGAAAGCATACGCTGAGGCAGGTCTAACATGCAGAATGGAAACTTGCTTAGGTGGCATAAGGTGGTGATACAGGGAGATAAACTGATCTCGGGTGGGTGACCTCCAAACGATAGGCTGAACTCCAGATGACATAGGGAAAAACGATCTCTGGACCTGACCTGTACCATTTCGTGTTCTCTAAAACCCAAGAATGAATTTTAGGAGCAGAGGTTATGAGCAGAATATTTATTGAGAGAAAGAAAGCTCCTGTCTGAAAGAGGGACAGGAGGGGGGCCTGACTGGGTAGTTCCCCGGGAAGCTGTGTCTTCCAGGGAATTTTATAGAGGAAAACCATGTGGTGAAGTGGGTCTAAGGTGGTGAAGACATTGGAACTCAGGTGGGCATGAGATGGGACTAAACTATGGTCAACCAATGAGATTACAAGCACCATTGCTCAGGTAAAATTGACTACATCCAGTACCAAATGGGGAAGCAAGTCATGTAACAATCTGGCATGAATATGGGACAGGGTCTCTTCTTGTTGCAGGTTGGGCTAGTGACTCATTTGGGCTCTTTCAAGGTGATTGATACCTATCTAGAATATCAATCTCTGATGCCCATCCCTAGGGAAGTATGTAGCTGTGTTTCTTCTTTTGTCTTGGTCTTGAGGTGTGGCCCATCTGGGAGAGTCTGTCTCTTCCAAGTTGCAAAGTCACCTTGTCTGCCATCTTGTCTCCTTGAGGCCCTGGCCATGTCTGACTGCCTAGAATATTTCTAACTCAGCTGCCTACAACAGTGGGACAAAGCAATGACCAACCAGTGAGATTACAAGCACCATTGCTCAGGTCAAACTGATTACATTCAGTACCAAATGAGGAAGTGAGTTGAGTAACAAACGGGCATGAACATGGGACAGGGTCTCTTTTTGGTGGGGTGGGGGGACTGTTGGTATTAGTAACTTTATCAGGCTCTTTCAAGATGATTGGTACCTATTGAGAATATCAGTCCCTGATGCCCATCCCTAGGGAAGTATGTGGCTGCATTTGTTTACTCCTTTGCTTTGAGATCTGAGTCACCATCTGGGACTGTCTGTCTCTTTCAAAGTTGCAAAGTCACCTTGTCTTCCATATTGTCTCCTTGAGGGCCTGGCCCTGACTGACTGCCTATAATGTTTCCATGTAATTTAGTTGCTTACAACACAAGGACCAGAGTTCAATCCCCAGCACTGCAAGCTGTGCTGGTCCCAGAACCCCAGGCGTGGTGGACCAGGCCTGTAATCCCAGCACTGGGGAGGCTCAGACAAGAAGGAGAATCACTATGAGTCTGAGCTACATAGTGAGACCCTATACCTGTTGTAACTCAAAAAAGGAGACAACGAGGCAAACATCCAAAAAGAAAGTAGTGCTTTATTTTGCAAAGAGGGGTGCTGAGGCAAGGCAGGTAGAAGTATTTAAGCTCAAAAGCCACAAAGCAGGGTGGGGGTCGGTTACCTAGGATAGGGAACTTGGCAGGGTCAAAAGTTTCTGTTTCTGACCATATTTGATACATAGTAATGCAGATGTCCATTAAGGGAGGGTGCAGGTAGGGAGCTGGCATACAGAACAGGAACAGGGCATGTGGGAAAGCTAGAGAAGGTCATAGCTAGGGCAAAGATGGAGTCACTTTGGGCAGTTTGCAACATTAAACCACAAAGTGAGTGGTCAGTCTGGGCATGAGAGAAGTCCAGCAGGGGGGGTCAGGAATCAATCATGGGAATCAAAGGAACAAAGGGTTCTTTTGTTCCATTTTTGTAACAGGTAGGTACAATTTTAGAACAAGCAATTACAATTTATATTAATCACAGGTTAATCACAGATTGAACATATTGTGTGGTTTGGCAATTTAATAATGAATAGTTATCATGGAAACTTACTGAGCTACATAACAACACAGCGCTGACTTACTGAGTTATATGACAACACAATGGTGGCTGGATGCAAAATGCAGTTATATACTTAATGATTAACAGTTGTGGTGGAAACTTATGGAGTCATATGACAACAGTGGTGTCTGGATATAAAATATACATAGGTTATAATAGAAATGTACAGAGGTGTATAAAGAAATAGCTGTTCTAGTTATAAAATGGAGATGGTTACACAAGTTATAACAATACCAAATAAGTAAATGATTTTAAAAAGTTAACACAGGTGGAGCTTTTTGGGTGCCTAAATGAAGTCACTTCAACTTCAGTTACAATTGTCCACCTGGAAACCCGAGTCTCAGCTGTAACTTCCACTTCCCTGAAGTGAGGGCCTGGAGGGTCAGGGAAGTACTCATTTTACAGACAGTAACACGGAGGCTGCAGGTACCCCATGCTGGGCTTGCTTCTGCCTCACCAGGCGCACTGCTTGCTGCTGGAATCTCCTCCTTCTCCCTCCTCTCCACCTTGGGCCTCCTGCCCTCACTTCACGCTTCTGTTTGCCACTTACTCTGTGCAATGTCCATGGTGTGCAGAGGGCCTCTCCAACATGGAAACTGTTGCTGTTTGGTTCTGGCTTATTGAGACTCTTGAAGGAGCTAGAGTTAATAACAAGATTACATTAGTGATCATTTTCATTTTATTGCCAGAAATTGCCATGCATTGCAGCTGAATCTTTCCAGAGATAATTATGAAGCCAGGCATGGTGGCACACACCTGTGATCCCAGCACTTGGGAGGCTGAGGCAGGAGGATCAAAGCAAGTTCAAAGAGGCCAATCTGGAATACATAGCAAGTCCCTGTCTGAAAAAGAGAATGAGAGAAATACTAACAGAATTAGTTTCAAAATAATAAAATAACTTTTAGGTAGTATGACCCTATTAGAGGACACAAGTTTAAAGCTCACTTTCTTTCTTTCTTCTTTTTTTTTGGTAGAACTGGGGATTGAACTCAGGCCCTTGTGCTTGCCAGGCAAGCACTTGTTCTAAAGGTCACTTTCTTAATCTTTCAATCTTCTCAGTTCCTATCACTCACATCTCGTAGGCCACACCTCTATCCAAAAAGACAGGAAATGTAGCAAATCAGACCTAGACAGGGCAGGACTGTTGGGCCTTTTCAATAGTTAGTTTTGTTTAGGCTGGATCTCATTATTAGCTGAGGCTGGCTTCAAACTCATGAAGAGCTTCATGCCCCAGCCTCCCAATGACTGGGAACATGGGCATGGACCACCACACCCAGCTTATGGTTTTCTGAGACAAGAACTCAATACATAGTTCAAACTGGCATTGAACTCACTCTGTGTCTCAGGTAGCCTCAAACTCATAACAACCCTCCAGCCTCAGCCTCCTGGGGTGACAGGCTGTGCCCCTGGAACAGGATTAGTGAGACAAGAGGGAGAGTTCTTTTAAGCACCAAAGACAGTGGCCCCCAAATGGCATCAGGATCCCAGACATGGGACCAATAAAATCATGAGTCTCCAGGGATCTTGCAGAAACATCTCGTTGGGGTTCTGCAGCTGTCTGGGGCCCTTCCCAGAGCGTGAACAGATGGCTGCCCAGCACAGGGACTGTGGGAATGCTTCAGAGCGGGTTCTAAGAAGATGTCATTGCCAAAGGGCTTGAGGTGGCATAGCTTGCAGGATACCTGAGCTCCTTTCTGAAGCCTTACAAACTGCTAAGCAAGAGCCTTCATGGGCTCCGTGCAGAGCCGTGTCCCAGCGAGAGAGAGCTGCTTCCTTCCTTGATATCTGATCAATAAACTTGCCTGCACCCACCTCCTTCGCCACCCTGGAACAGAGTGCTGTGCTCTGGCTACCAGAGCATACCCAGCTTGGAGGACTGTCTCACTCTGGAAAAGGAAGGGAGGGCAGCTGACCAGAGACAGAGACACAGAACTGGTCTGCAAGCTTGTGGGTCCTGAACCCACCCAAGTGTGTGAGCAGCAGCAGCACTGGGAGAACCACAGCATATGGAATCTCAGTGGCTGCAAATCTGTGGACAGGAAGCAAAGCAAGAGGGTGGTTGTGGGCAGTGAAACCACCCCACATGGCCCTTGGTGGGGGGATACAGGGCATTGCACCTCTGTCAAAACCTAGCAAGATGGGACCAGGGAGATGGCTCAGTGGAATAAGTGCTTTCCTGGCAAGTGCAAGGGCCTGAGTTCAATCCCCGTTTCCACCAAAAGAAAATTAATAATAATAATAATAATAATAATAATAATAATAATAACCTAGCAAGTTGCCCAGCACAAGAGCTGACCCCTGGAAAATTGAGCTCTTATCATGGGACCCTGCAGTGGGCTCACCCACATGACACAGGCCCCCATGAAAGTACTGTTGCAGGCAGCTGAGTTAGCTAGAAATATTATAGGAAGCCAGACAGGGCCAGGCTCTGGAAGGAGATAACACAGAAGACACAGACAACTATTGGAGGGACAGAGGCTCCTGCCAGTGAACCAGACCTAAAGGCCAAGCAAATGCTAAAAGAGTAGCACCTGGGATAGATATTCTAAACAGGTATCGATCACCTGAAAAGACCCAAGTGAGTCACTAGCCCGACCCCCAACCCCCAAGGGGAAGAGACCCTTTCCCCTATTCATACCCACTTACTATGCAACTTGCTTCCATTTGGGCCTGGGCCTAATCAACTTTACCTGAGCAATGGTGCTTGCCATCCCATTGGTTGGCCATAGTTTTGTCCCACCCCACATCCACCTAAGCAAGACCCCTTCTTCTCTACTTAGCCCTGCATGGTTTTAAACTATAAAAGTTCCTAAAAGACAGCTTCCCTGGGTAACCCGCTTGGGTCCCCTTCTGTCCCTCTCTGACAGAAGCTTTTCTTTCCAATAAACTTTTACCCTCAACCTCCGTTTGTTCCTAAAATTCATTCTTCGGTTTTAGAGAACAAGAACTCATGCAGGTCAGGTCGGGAGTTTTACTTCCCTGTATCAGTACCATGGCCACCCAAGGGAAGACAGGAGTGTGGGAGATGAGCATTCTCTGGGCTCAATGCTCAAGCTTCAGGAAGCCAAAAGTTTCCTTTAAATGACTGCTTATTTAAAAGAAAAGTGAGGGCTGGGGAGACTTCTCAGTGGAATAAGCTCTTCCCTGGCAAGCCCAAGGGCCTGAGTTCAATCCCTGATTCCACCAAAAAAGAAAACAAAAGTGAGAGTAGGGTGTGGAGATAGCTGTAACTCCTGCACTGGGGAGGCTGAGGCAGGAGGACTGCAGCACATCCAGGGCCAGCCTGAGCTACGTAGTGCGACCAAAGTCCTCCAGTAGAAAAGAAGGAAAGGAGAGAAAAGAGAAAAAAGAGCAACAAGCTTTGCACCCAGGTCCAGAGCTGCAGGTGTTGGACAGAGGCACAGACATGCTTCCAGCTCTCCACATGCAGATTCTTTCTGTCACCTTTACTATAAGTATGTTCAATTTGGGGGTTTGTTTTATTTTTGTAGCTTAACAGATTTTTGAAATGCAATTTCTACATGGTACAATGTTCCCAAATTTAAGTGTATAATTCAGTGCTTTTTTTTTAAGTACTGGAACCCACGGTCTGTGTATGAGTTATACCCCAGCCGTTCTTTATTTACTCATTCTTTAGTCTGAGATAGGGTTCTACTAATCTTCTCAATGGTTGAGGCTGCACTTGAACTTGCAACCTACTGCCTCAGCCATGCTGGGATGGCAGGCATGCACCACCTTGCCAGCATCACACAGTGCATTTTGATAAAAGCATGGACCTAGGCTGTAGCCTACATGCTCTCATGTCCCCAAAGCTCCAGCTAAGGTCTCAGCTCCAAGGGCACAGAGCCGGAGGGGCATTCCCAGGAGCCCAGGTCCAGGGCCTTCCTGTGTCCTCAGCCTGCTGGTGGCTCTAACTGGGCATCACCACCCTCAAGTGCATGAAAAACTTTTCTTGTTGTTACAAATACCCATTTAAGCTTAGCATGGTGATGGGCACCTGTAATCCCAGCACTCTGGGAAGCTGACAGGAGGACCACAAGTTTGAGGTCACCCTAGGCAACTTAGTGAGATTCCACTCCAAAATAAAAAAAAAAAAAAAGGGCTCAGGGGTAGAACACCCTGGGTACAATCCCAAAAACCTATTTCCTATCACTTATTCAGCATGTAAATTCGGGCAGCCATTTACTTGGGGATCTGTATTGCTACAAAATTGGCTTAAGAACAACCCCATCAGGGCTGGTGAGACAGCTCAGCAGACTAAATGCCTGCTTACACAAGCACGAGGACCAGTGTTCAACCCCTGGCACCACATGCTGTGCTGGGCATGCTGAGCTGGCCACCAAGTCCAGGCATGGTGGTACATGCTTGCAATCCCAGGAAGAAGGGGGCGGGGAAGAAGAGGAGAATTGGAGGCCATTTTAAAATTTGTGGAGCAGACATATGGTGGTGGTAGAATGATATTTTCACTAATACAACACAATGATTATGTTTTCAGACATGGGAAGATGACCGGACACAAAGCTGAGGGTCAATGAATGGCCTCATTTCTAGTCTCATGGAAAACACAACCTAGAAGCCTTGATGGCCACGTCCAGGGAAGGGCATCGTGTGTCATTTTCCTTCTTCATACTCTTCTGGTATTTTTGTTAAGAAGAAGAACAAGAGCCGGGCATGGTGGCGCATGCCTGTAATCCCAGCACTCGGGAGGCTGAGGCAGGAGGATTGTTGTGAGTTCGAGACCAGCCTAAGCTACAAAGTGAGCTTAAGGCCAGCCTGAACTGCATAGTGAGACCCTGTCTCAAAAAGACAAAAAAAAAAAGAACAAGAAAAAAGATTATCATCAATGTGTTGCTTTGTATAATAAAATAAAGAATGCTACATCCAAAAAAATTAAAATGGATTGTGTGATTTTACAGAAGAGAAGCACTACTGTCTAACCTGCGCATATTCTTACTGACTATGCATTCGACACTGGAAAGGGTCACCACCTGGTGTAAAGCAGACCCTGTTGTTCTGAGAAGGGAGCAGCAATGCGGAGAAGCAGGGCGACGAGGAGGAGCAGTAGCTGGATGTGGCAGCACCGCAGTCCAGAGCTGTGTCTGGCACCCGGGCAACCCTGAGGGGGCCAGAGGCAGTGTCCACACCTGGCTCGCTCTCGGCCAGTGTGCAGCTGTGCAGCACTAGGGAGAAGACCGGAAGGCGACCCCTTCTGCGCGTGCTCAGTAGGCCCGCGAGCTTGGCACACCAACATGGCCAGGCAATAACTGAGCTGGACACCAGGGACGCTGTCCAGGGCCATGATAATCACTAGAGCACCGAGAGTGGCAGGAAGCCGCCGCAGCTGAGTAGCATGGCAGCGTTTTTATGTTACTCTTAACTGTTCTAATTATTTCTGTTATTTAGTGTACATGATAAAACGGAGAAGCGAATTGTTGTATGAACTCGTCTCTGATGTACGCATAACCCATGGCACACTGGGTCACTGAGGAAATACTGGGATTCAACGCAGCCGACAGGCCAGCACGACCTTGTGGCTACGAGCTGTGGATGATGTCACAGCCAATGGGCGCAGCACAACACTGAGAGAACCAATCAGGAATCGTGGTGCCTTTAAGATGCAAATGAATCCCACGGGTCCTCAGAAAGCTGTTCATCTGGAGGTCACTGTCTCAAGAGATGCTTGGCCTTGAGTCTCCACTGATCTGACGTTGCCTCATGCAACCAGCTCCC
Organism: Ctenomys sociabilis; assembly: GCA_004027165.1. NCBI lineage: Eukaryota > Metazoa > Chordata > Mammalia > Rodentia > Ctenomyidae > Ctenomys > Ctenomys sociabilis. The sequence continues at coordinate 114,110 of PVKA01001149.1, read as the reverse complement.
AGGCTGAGGGTGGCTCTGCGGTGCTGAAGGACTCCTGCATGGAGCCGGAACATCAGTCAAGATGACATACAGACGCTCCACGTGTGACCTGTCCCCTGGTGGATTGCTGGGCACTCAGTAAATGCCCTGCTAGGGGGAATGCAAGTTATCTCCCTCCCTCAGCCTTCAGAAACGTAATTAAAACGATATCCAAAAGCAGCCATCAAGCTGGCAGGTTGGTGTCTAAGTCCGGAGCTTGTGAAGGAGGTCAGGGCAAAAATACATACAGCAGCATTACCTCCTAAGCTTACTTAATTTAGATGAACTATACTATACGCACTTGGCAAAAACCAAAAACATATTTTTCTTATAACATGGCCCCCAAATGCGAGCCAACAACTTCATCTGGTGTTTGACTAAAGAAACCTCCTTCTGTTCCAATGGCAGAAAGAAACTGGCGGAGCAGGGATTCTTGATTGATAGCATATATGTTTCAAATGGTATACAGAGTTTTGCAGGAAATGTTAGAAATTTTCAAAGATAATTTTAATTCTGTTCTACTTTTGCTTTTTCCACTGACTAAATCCTAGCCTCCCCCCTTCAAGAATGAGTCACTAATGTATCTGAGTGTCATTGACACACAGGGGTTGCATTTATGGTCACAGAAAAGGCTAGTTAGGGTAGAGAAAGGGATCTGAGGAATGAATCTCAGAGAACATCAAAAATTTAAAAGCAGTCAGAAGAGCAGATGAAGAATCTAAGAGAATCAGGAGGATGATAAAGAAAAATTAGTTTTATTTATTTATTTATTTATTTAGACACTGGGGATTGAATTCAGAACCCTACACTTGCCAGGCAGGTGCTTATTCTACTGAGCTATCTCCCTGGCCCAGATTAGTATAAGTTAAAAACACAACAAGAAGAAAAGCCAGACATGGTGGTGTACACCTGTGATTCCCACTACTTGTGCATCTGAGGTGGGAGGATGGAAAGCTCATGGTCAGCTTGGACAACTCTGAGACAGCCTGCCTCAGGTGGGCAGGTGACATATACCTGGACATGTCAGGAGGCTGGGTGGGAGGATCCTGAGTTTGAGGACAACCTGGGCTACACAGCAAGCTTAATGCTACCTTGGACTCGACAGTGAGACTGTCTCCAAAAGATTAAAAAATATATAAAATAAAACACCCCGTCTGAAAATAAATAAAACTAGCTGGTGGGGTAGTGCGGTGGTAGACTGCCTGCCTCAGGCATGAGGCTCTGAGTCCAGCCTCCAGTACTGCGAAGTACAAACCAGAAACAAAAACAAGAGAACAAAAGGAGACTTTCCAGAAATGGTTGACAGTATCAAAAGCAAAAACTAAGAGACAGTCAAGGAAGATAAACCCTGGCAAGTGACCATTTGGCTGTGAAAATTAAGAAGTCCCCAATGCCCTCAGCACAAGCAGCTCTGCTTCCGTGGAGGTGTTCTAAGTCCATGTCAGATGGGTTAGGAAGAACAAGGTCTTTAAAAATCAGATACGAGCACTTGGGAAGCTGAGGCAGAAAATCACTGTGTGCTGGAGGCCAGCCTGAGCTACTGCATGAGACTGTCTGAAAAACCAAATCAGTCAGTTCATCAATCCATCCATCAATCAATTGATCAAGGCAAGGAGATTAATAACTTTATGCTTGCTTCTGAAGAAAAGGAGAAAGGTGCAGGGAGATCAGCGGGCCCAGACCGGCACTGGTATTTCACTTTGTGTGGAGCGTGGCTTTGCTAGCTCCTTGGCCCAGCACCACAAGTAGGAGAGGAGCTCACTGAGGAGATGGGAGTCAGGCAAAACTGCCTGGAAGACACACAGGAGGCGAAGGAGAACGGGCCATCTGATTGCTTTCTCACTTTCCAAGAAACAGAAAGGAAGTGATATAGGGAGAAAAACTGATCCTGGGTGGATGACCTCCAAATGATACAGGGAACCTCCAAATGACATAGGGAAAATGATCTCCCAACCTGACCTGTATGAGTTTGTGTTCTTTAAAACTGAAGAATGAATTTTAGGAACAAATGGAAGTTATGAGCAGAATATATTTATTGAGGGAAAGAAAGTTCCTGTCTGAGAGAGGGACAAGAGGGGGGCCTGAGCAGGTAGTCCCCAGGAAGCTGTTTCTTCCAGGGATTTTACAGTGTTAAACCTTGTGGGGCTAAGGTGGAGAGAATGGGGGCTTAGGTGGATGTGGGGTGGGACAAAGCTATGGTCAACCAATGGGATTATAAGCACCTTTGCTCAGGTAAAATTAAGACCAGAGCCAAATGGGGAAAGGAGTCATGTAGCAAGTGGGCATGAATGTAGAACAGGACTTTATCAGGTAGCCATCCAGTAGTAGTCAGATTAATGATTCTTGGTCTCCCTCAGGGTGATGGTCAATCCCAGATGCCAATCTTTAGGGAAGTCGGCATTTGTTTGATCTTTGGTCTTTAGGTCTGGTCCACAGCAGGAGCATCTGTCCCTCCCACAGTTGTAAGGTATCTTGTCTTCTGTGTTATCTCTTTCGAGGGCCTGACCCTGTCTGACTGCCTATAATATTTCTATCTAACTCTGCTGCCTGCAACAGAAGCAGAGCTGTTTTCCTGAGGTGAGGGAAGGGAGTTAACCATGAAGTAAAATGTAAAAGTCTTTAAAGGAGGTTGGAGAACACAGAGCCGATCCGTCTATTGGCGGAGGCTAAGCATTGGTCACATTTCAGCTGCTGAGCACCTCAAGTCACTTTCTGGTCACTGAAATGCAGCACCCAGCACTTGTGAATGCAGGGAGAGCTGTGCAGTGCCCCATGGCTACAGTGCACAGCCAGGGGCTGTGTGCATTGAGGCGCGGCAGAGGCACAGTGGAGAGGAGCGTTCTGTCTTGCTGGCCACACCCCATAACCTGGCCTCCTCACTGTAAGCTCACTGGGGAACCCTGCACCCTCAAGACAAGCACCCCAGGGTCCAACACCACTCCATGGTGGTCCTGAAGTCCATGCTGTCCCCAGAGCCTCCACTGCGGCGCTCCACCACAGTGCGATGGAATGCTTGGAGCCAGCTGATGACTGTGGACAGAAACCAGAAGCTAGTGAATTCTCTCCTGAGTTACCCTGTAGGAGCTGGGTACTGCGTCTCAGTGACAAGGAAGCTTGTGAATACACATGGTGCTGAGGAGGACAGAAAGAGGAACTGAAGGGTTGATAAGAAGCTCAGCAGAAGAAAAGTTGTACTTCATGGTTAATAAAATGGTGAAGGATTTGCGCATTAAAGTGGACGGAATGCTGGCCACAGTTCTAGGGCATGCAGAAGAAGGTCAGGGCACCTACGAGGAAGCCTGAAGATCTGCACTTAGCGTCCCTGCATCTGCACGAACTGGCTCTTCCTCTCAAATATGGAGAGTATTGAGCTGATTATATTCACCTATTCTTTGAAAGAATGGAAAGACACATGAAGGATGGAACACATGCCAGGCGCTGTGCTAGGTGCTAGAAGTATGGCAATATTAAATATTTAAATATAAATTTGGTGCGGGCCCTGCCTTACTAGGGGTTAGAGAACACCAGCAGCCAAACATTGGGCAACTTGAAGTTTGAGCCTGAGCATATTCTGAAGTTGTGTAGGTGGGGTATTGACGGAATCATGTTTTATTTTTTTATTGATCGATTTTTTTTTTTTTTTTTTTTTTTCAGAAAAG
>PVKA01001149.1:0-110333 GCA_004027165.1 Ctenomys sociabilis | reverse complement strand
GGCCTCCTCTCTGAATCAGACATCACAGAGCAGTTTACTAGAGTGTACCCGTTCATTGTCCCCTTAGGGGTTATTTACATTACAACTAGGCACAGAATCCATTGACATGGAAATCAGCAGGAATGCTTTAACAGGGAAACAGCCACAGACCTGTGTAATGTTATTCTACAGCATAACACCTAAGCACCACAGGAAAGTTAAGTTTAAATGTTAGATGTGTGCAAGATGGAAAACTCCCAACATACTTTTAGAAACACTTGTGGATTGCTGTGCTGAGCACCAAGTGATAAGAGCACCGAAATACAGGTAGGGAGGGTGTGACCGCCACCGGCAAAGCCCATGTGTGGCCATCATTCTTTTTTTTTTTTTTTTTTTTTTTTGAGACAGGGTCTCGCTATGCAGTTCAGGCTGGCTTTAAGCTCACTTTGTAGCTCAGGCTGGTCTCGAACTCACAACAATCCTCCTGCCTCAGCCTCCCGAGTGCTGGGATTACAGGCATGTGCCACCACGCCCGGCACCATCATTCTTTTGACACTTAGATGCTTTATCTAATAACAGTGGTTTCAATTATAATCAGCTTTCTTCCCAAAATAAAAAAGCAATGTGACCACTGAAGTTCACTTAGAAAATTTTCTCTTATCACCATATCAGCAAACACAATTACTGGATTGATACAAATTTTAATATATTAAAAACCAGTCATGGAATGAAAAATGCAATAAGATACGTTGCTTCCATGAATCAACTCCCCATGATGCACATGATCGATTGCTACAGATGGCAAACATGTATTAAGAACAATAAAATTCAAAAGTTAGAATTAAAGGAAAATAACCAACAGTGTCAGGAAGATAAAATGCAAACCTAATATATCAAGTTCTGACAAATGAAATTTTCCATAAATAATATAATAATAAAATAATCAGCTAAAAAATTGAAAAAATCATCAGAGCTTTTAAAAATAGATTCTAGGGGCTGGTGAGATACTCAGCAGTCTAAAGCACCTGGTTAGGCAAGTTTAGGGAGATACAGGGGACCGAGGTTGGATTTGCCAGCCCTGCCCTCAGGGTGGGCTGAGTCAACAAAAATGTAAAAATAAATAAAAATAGATTCTAACATGCTCCAGAAGAGGGAAAATATAAAGAGTCCACCCCAAAAAGAAAACCACCGAGGAAAATCATGAATCAAAAGGCCTCACATAGTGTTGCCTCCTTGGCAGGCAACCTGGGCTTGGCTTAAGCACCATGCAGCCTGTCAAGCTGGCCAGGCTCCGACCATGCTCCACTGTGGGCAAGGTCCGTGCAAAGCCCAGGCTGAACTCCAGGCAGCCCGCCTTCCAGAAGGGACTGGGTTTGGCCTCCTCAGGGCATTGGATCCTGTTGGTTCCCATCCTGCTGCTTCGTAGAGTGCAAGCTTGCTCCCTAAGATGCTGATTAATATTCTGCAAAATAACATTTCTTCTTTCTTTATTTTTCCTTCTTTTTAGTGTGGTTATGCTGGGTATACAGGTCTTCACAGTGAGCTGCATCCCCAACCCTTTCTGTTTTTATTGTTTGGAAACAGATTCTTACTAAGTTCCCCAGGAAGGAATAAACTCCCGATCCTCCTGCCTCAGCCTCTCAGAACGCTGAAATTATAAGCATTTGCCACAACTCTAGCATTTATTTGTGTATGTGTGTATGTGTGTGTGTGTGTGTAAGAGTGAGAGCGAGTGAGAGAGAGAGAGAGAGAGAGAGAGAGAGAGAGAGAGAGAGAGAGACATATTGGGGATTGATCCCAAAGTCTTTGAATTACACCTTCAGCCTTTTCAGCCTTGTTGTTCCATGTTTTATTTTGAAACAATAAAGTTCCTAAATTGCTAAGTTCCTAAATTGACCGTGCTGAGCTCATACCTGTGCTCCTCCTGACTTAGCCTCCAGAGTACTGGATTACAGCTATGCACAAGCCTACCTGCCTTCTATCTTATGTAGATCTATTCAGATATAGTTCCACAGAAAACATTTAGACAAAGGACATCCAACCTACAACTACTTGCTGTGGTGGATTGCCAACTAGTGGTCAACTTGTCACACCCAGCTAAGCGGAACTAGCATGGTGCTGGGCGTGGGAGGCGCACCCGAAGAGTGTTGCCAGCAACCTAAGATGCAGAACTGGAGAAGCTGTTGGGAAGCTGTTAGGGGAGCTGTTGGAGTTGCTGGAACTGTTAGAAGCTGCTGGTTCTCTTGGGCTGTTCTACCAGAGGACCTTGTCATGCTGACTTTCCTAATGAACCTGCTTATTCTCAGGGGAAGAGCTCAGGACCTTGTTGTGGCTGAAAATGGCTGCAGTTCACTTTGGGGAGCTCTGGTCCTCATTTTGAGCATCGCCCCCTGAAAGACTGGTGGCAACTTTAGCAGTGGGCCTGGCTGAAAAGGAGACTGCCCCACAAGAATCCCCTACTCTATGTTGTTCCCTGCTTGCTTTCCACAAAGGCTTCTTAGTTTGCCTTTGATGGGCTCCAGAGACACTGTAATCTTTTTTTGGCCCATTACCTCAGAATGCCAGGCATCCAAAATGGCCCTCAATGTAGCCTCAGCCTCTCATTCCAACAGAATTATATTTGTGCTCTTTGGAGTTTATCCATCTTTTAATCCGAAGCTATCTAGAGTTGAGAGAACAGAAGCCACCATTACATAAACTGTCACTAGGCATCACTGTGCCGATCTTTGTGCCCACTGTACACCCTGTTTGCTTAGGCCATCTACAGGGAAAGCACTACTGATGTGGCTGCTTCAGAATCTAACAGTCTTACACACACACACACACACACACACACACACACCCCTGCAGCTGGAGTAGAAAATGAAAGCAGGCTTCTCATGTCCTACAAGTGAATTCACTGTATTTATTGGTGGGCCATATCACAAGATGAAGAAATCCTGTGGGCATCAGCACATCATTGTACTTTTCTCACTGTAATGTGAGTTCCTTTTTCAGTGGCAGATGGGACTCTATGGTGATTTACAGACATTCACTAAACCTACAGTGTGTGCTAGCAGAGGCATTGGGGCAGGAAGGGAGACTTCAGATGTTTACTTCAATGAGGAAACCAGTGGTTCCTGCCATGTGGACCAGTAGTTCACCTCACTACCATGTGGGCTATTGGTCCCCTCCTCTAAATACCCCCATAGCCTTGAAGCCACATCAAGAAGCGCAGTATGAATGCTATTTCTGGTACCACATGGGCCTACCTAGGTCATCCTGGGCAGGAAGTCTGCTGCCGAGCCAAAGCTTCGCTTCTGTCTCTGCTGCCAGGATACTGCCTGGCTTGACACTGGGCAGACGGGGCAGAAGGTCAACTGCTACACTCATGTCCACTACCTGCAGTAGGACTTTCCTGATGACCGTGCATGTGGGATATAAAAAACAGCCTAATCTGAGCTCACCCCAAGACATAACTAACCATAAACCTCTTTCTCCAAACTTACTCCTGAGCAACTCCCTGACCACACGGAACCTGCCCCCAAGGTAGATTTGGACCTCAATTCCTGAGTCTGGGTAGGTGTGCTCAAAGTGGGTTGGCAGTACAACATAAGCCTTCACCATGGGATTCTGGAGTTCTGCTTGGCACTTGGCAGGGTGATGTACCCAATAAGCCTTTTTCCCAGCTGGCCTCCTGGTCACCCGGCTTCCCAATGATCTGCCTTCTGCTTCCACTGGGCGGTTAGCAAGAGGGCATCTCTCAAAAGGATCTGCAATATTAACTCAGCAAGGACCACACGGCTTTTCTCCAAAAGCTGGGGCCCGCTGTGAGTCTGTTGGTATTTTCCCACAAGTCCTTTACCTTTATCTCTGGGCCACACTTAGTTTATCTAGACAGACTCACTTAGCTCTGAATTTTAACAAATTTGGCAACTTTTAGGGTACACGACAAATGATTTACCAAAAAGCAGCATGCTGAAATGTGTTCTGAATTATCTTCAAAGTCTAACAAGGCCCACTTAGTGTTATACCTCTTTTTCTTGGTGACAAAAGGTAGTAAAATCCCACAACTCTTCTTTCACATTAGCATCAACTGGCAAGTTGCACTTTCCAAAATGACCCAAAGATGTCCTATGTTGCAGTCTTTAAAAAATCCCCTTTCCGTACTGCCCAGGCAGGGTTCCATACAGTGTTGTTCTTGATTCCCATTGTAACTTAAAGGGAAACTTCACAATGTCCAGAGCCCTTGATGTCCTGCAAATGAAGGAGGAGGAAGTCCTCGAGTTCCTGCTGCAGGAACCTACTTAGGTGACACCAACCTGGATTTCCAGATGGATCAGTTTATCTATGAAAGGAAACATGATGGAATCTGCATCGTAAATCTAAAGCGGATTTGGGAGAAGCTCCTTCTGGCAGCTCGAGCCATAGTGGCCACTGCAAACCCTACTGACGTCAGCGTCATATTCTCCAGGAACACCGGCCATGGGCTGTGCTGAAGTTTGCTACTGCCAACTCCTATCGCTGGCCGCTTCACTCCTGAACCTTCCCTAAGCAGATTCAGGTAGCCTTCCGAGAGCCACGTCTTCTGGTGTTTACTGACCACCAGACCCTAATGGAGGCATCTTACATCAGTATGCCAACTATTACTCTGCGCAACACAGATTCTCCTCTGTGCTACGTGGACATTGCCATCCCGTGCAACAATAAGGGAGCTCACTCTGTGGGTCTGATGTGGCCCGGGAAGTGCTGCGCATGCGTGGCACCTTCTCCGGTGAACACCCATGGGAAGTCATGCCTGATCTCTCCTTCTACTAGGATCCTGAAGAGATTGAAAAGGAAAAGCAGGCTGCTGCTGAGAAGGCTGTGACCAAGGAGGAATTTCAAGGTGAATGGACCGCACCAGCTCCGGAGTTCACTGCTGCTCAGCCTGAGGTGGCAGACTGATCCGAGGGCTTGCAGGTGCTCTCTGTACCCATTCAGCAGTTCTTTCCCAAAGACTGGAGCGCTCAGCCGGCCACAGAAGATTGGTCTGCAGCTCTACTGCGCAGGCCACTGAGCGGGTAGGAGCTGCCCCCAAGAGGTCTTGAGCTGTTCTGCTGATGCTTAAGCAAAATGGGAATGAGGCTGATGAAAAATGAAACAATTTTTTTTTTTTGCGGAGCCAAGGATTGAACTCAGGCCCTTGCACTTGCCAAGGAAGCACTTATTCCACTGAGCCATCTCTCCAGCCCCTAATAAAACAATTTCTAAGAAAAACATAAATAAATAAAAATAAAAAATGTGATATTGAAGAGGGCCATGAAATCCCAGCACTCAGGAGGTCAAGGCCGGAAGGCTATAAGTTTGAGTCTTGCCTGAGCTACAGAGCAAGTTTGAGAGCAGCCTGAACTCAGGAGGAGATACTATCTCAAAAAAGAAAGAAAATAAATAAATAAATACTTAAGCAAATAAACAAGTAAGTAAAATGTGATCCATCTCTTTTGCCATTGAGAGATAGAGTCCATGTTCTCCCTTGTTGGGGTTCACAAGTCCACAGTGGCTAGTTTTGTGCACTTCCTTAAGGGACCATTGGAGGTTTGGGTTTATTGGTTCACCCTCTTCACCCTTCTGAGATTTCCCATGATCCCATTAGGGGAGGGCCACCTGCTCCCACCTACTACACTAAGACTAAGACTGAAACTGAGACTTCTAAAGACACTCCAGGGCAAGATCTTAATTGACTTAAAATCATTGATAATCCTCTCTCAATCAATAAATGCCAAGGTTCTGGCTGTGGCCTTTTGTTCCTCATGTATAACTGGCCATCCCAGATCCTGGCCTTTCTTTCTTTCTTTCTTTTCTTTCTTTCTTTCTTTCTTTCTTTCTTTCTTTCTTTCTTTCTTTCTTTCTTTCTTTCTTTCTTTCTTTCTTCCTTTCTTCCTTCCTTCCTTCCGTCATAGAAGGCAATCTAGTTTCTACTTAGTCATTTAGGGACACTATCTTAGAGCCAAACTACCATGCTTGATAAAATCCAGGCCCCTTGGAGGGGTCAGACAGACATTCTGATCAGAAGGCAAAATATGAAACCTGAGATTACTGCCAGAAAGCACAGGAGAAAATCATTGTGCCACTGAGTTGTGTAATAATTTTTAAATGCACCCCAAAAGTATGAGCTATCTCTAAACAATTAAAAAAATTATACTCCACTGAAAGGAGAAGACTTTTCTTTGCCAGGAATACTGCTAAGAAAATGAGAAGGCAAGACACACACTGGTGGGAAATATTTACAGAACAGGTACATAACAAAGAGCAGAACAGATGGATAGCATGATTGAGAAGTAAGCCATACAACCCAGTTTTTAAATGGGTACTTCACCAAAGGAGACAGCTAGGTGGCCAATGAATCTGTAAGTGCATTAAAAACATTCTCAGCATATTTGCACTGCTGATTCATTGATTTTATACTTGTATAAAGGATATCCATATATATATGTATATACAAATAATATGGGGGGGCCTGCCCATTAGCTCAGTTGTTTAAGTGCCTGCTTAAAGCAGTCAGGCTCAGGATTCTGTGGTTCAATCCCCAGATCCTCATGCCGTACCATACCTGCCCTTAAGGCATCCTGAGTGGGCCAAAAGAAAACAAAAAACCAAAAAGCCAAATAATATGATTGCACTCTCATACACCTATTGATTGATTGATTGATTGATTGATTGATTGATTGATTTTATAGCAGTGAGGATCAAAACTAGGACCTTCACATCAAGCTGCATTCCACCCCTAAGTCCTTTTTTTGTTTTCCATTTTGAGATAAGAGATTTTTTTCTATTTTGAGACAATAATCTAATAATCTAAATCCTCCTGCCTCAGCCTCCAAGAGTGCTAGGGTTGCAGGTATGTGCTATCACACTGGCTTATACAAGACTATTTCTGAACACTCTGCATATTTTTTTCCACCAGTCTATGCATCCATATTTGCTCAAATACCACAGTACATCAGCCATTAGGTCTTCTGCTGATTAACTGATCTTCTCGTAAGTTTCTTTCTTGAGTTTTTGAGTGTCTCATAATTTTTCTTCTATGTTACAGAAGAACAGTAGCAACTGAGGTGGGTGACACTTGGGTCCCAGTTGTGGTTGCTGGAATGCAGAGTTGGGATCCCCCATCCATGCAGGATGAGGATATGCTGGAGACCTTCAGGAAAGAGCACTTCCAGATCTGCAGCAGAAAGTGGCAAAGGCATGTATGTGCTCAGAGCCAGGGGAGAATCTTGAGGGAGACTCATGGAAATGGCTTCTAGTGAAGTGAAATTTTGAACATCCACCACATTTTGTGATCACACCCATACGTGCAGCTTGGATTCATTTTTAGGCTCTCAGAGGATGGGGTGGGAGACATAGAAGAAAAACAAACAATCAACCAGCCAACAAGTCCCTAAGAAGGTCAGTCAGGATAGCCTAGGAAGACAGCCTAGATGATTCTCTTATAATTTACTTCCCAGCCCCTAGGAATTATTTTCTGTTCTTCGGTGATTATAATTTTGAGGTTAAATTGAGGTCCAAATTCTACGTGAGTATTGACATTCAGGGGAGGCATTATAGTGGGATCATGTTTCTAGCAGCAAAAAAGATCAATAAAAAGACACATTTGCTTGAAGGTGATGCAGCATGAAACCAGACAATGGTAGAGAGATGAGGCCCCACAGCGGGAGGTGGAGAAAGATTGGTGATGAGAGCCTCATGTTAGAATTACAAAGACAGTGAGGCGCAGCCTTTGGCGTCCAGGAGCTGAGTGTACATCAGAGTGACACACGCTGGAAGTATCACCAGAGCTCAGTGTGGCCTGTCTGAGGGACCCCTCCGGAAGGGCCCAGTTCTCATGGGTGTGGAGCAAGGTGGTGGCATGGGAGGGAAGACTCGTTGGGGAACGTGTGGATACAAACCCCGAGCTGCCTGCCGAGGGATGAGGAGGAGCCAGCTGCTGTCTTGCGAGCACATCTTATCATCAGGAGTAACACGCCCTTCAGGCAGCAGCTTGCCTTGTTACAGTGAGCAGCCCCACGGCAGCCTTCATTCTGCCTATTGCAACACGCATCACGCCGCATTCCGGTTACCTGTGCTCCTGTCTGTCCACAAGCTCTGAGCTCCCTCTCTGGTGACAAAACCATGTCAATCCCAGTCATAGCTGGATTCTGGGCATCTAGTGCCATCCCTGGTGCCGAGGGATTTAAAAAAAGCCAAACCTGAGATATTTTACATTCACAGACATTCAAAATATCAGCAGGAAAAATAAACATAACACTTCATTAAAATGCAGGTAAACTTTAGAGGTGGCTTGTATGCACTTTTAGTCAATATTGAGGTACTGGGGCTATATCTTTAATCTGCTATAAAAGATTCAGAAGCCTGCTATAAGCCTCTAATGTCAGCACCATTGGAGGTGGAGGCAGGAAAATTGCAAGTTCAAACCCAGCCTGAGAAATTTAGTGAGATGCTAAATAAAATAAATAAATAAGAGGTCTCCGGGAGGTAGCTCAGCCCAAGGGCCTTGTTCAGTTCTCAGGATGAAAGAAAGAAAGAAAGAAAGAAAGAAAGAAAGAAAGAAAGAAAGAAAGAAAGAAAGAAAGAAAGAAAGAAAGAAAGAAAGAGAAAGAAGGAATTGAAAGAAGAAAAGAAAGATTGCTTCAGAGGTTGCACCACTAGATTAGTTTACCACACAGAGGTGCAAAGGGTAAGGGTCTCACCCTTTCAACATGAAAAATTAACTTCCAAACTCTTCATGTTGCTATTAAATTTAATGACAAAAATTTTTTATGAAACTATAAGGCAGGTGTTTAAAGAGAAGCCCTGCGTGCAGTGGCCCAGCATGAAGAAGAGAGAAAGAATCGAATGTCTCTGTGTCCACCAACAAGAAAGTCAATGCCACCTGGGGTATGAGTGCTCTACAGTGAGTGGAGTCTGCCCATGTGCAGAAGAGAAGCACCCTACTCTATAAAGCACATTGGTGTGTACAGGGAACTATGTTCTCAGTGCACAGCGGCAGCAGCTCTCAGACACTGGGGTGCATCAGAATCACTCAAAGTGATGGTGAAACGGATATCCAGGCTCCATCACCAGTATTTCTAACAGGGGATCTGGGGTGTGGGTGAGTCTGTCTCTCATTACCAAGAAGCTGATTCTGCCTTCTGCAGGCAACCCACGAACAGCAACTGGACCACATTGACCTTCCACCTTTGCCAAAGCTTATTAGCACTGCTCTTATCATATCCTTCTCTTGAGGGGCTTCCTCAGGGTGTTTGAGATAGGGTCTTGGACTGGCCTTGAACTCCTACTGATTCTCCATCCTCACCCTCCCAAATTCTGGGATTCCTGGTGTGTGTCACAGTGCCTGGCTGTCCTTCCACCTTCCGTTTAAGTTTTAATATGTCTCCTCATCTTAGAAAACTTAAAATTTCTTTTGTAAATTTCTTTTGTAAATTCCTTAAAAATGCTAAGAAATAAATAGGCATGGACCATAGCAATTAACAGACATTTGCATTGTATTCCTTTATTAATGCTGTGAGGTAAAAGGTTAGAAACATTATAGCACCATGAAATGGGCAGACTAGGACATGGGATTTCATGCTGGTGATATGGCAACTGAAATAACCTGAAAATTCCATTATGATAGGAGAATAAATGCTAGGGGGAAAAGTTCTCTTTAAATATTGAGGTCCGGGGGGATAGCTCAGTAGACTAGGCACTTGCCTAGCAAGCACAAGGGTCTGAGTTCAATCCCCGACTCTGCCAAAACAAAACAAAACAAAACAAAAATAAATAAATATTACTTGAGAGATAGTGATTCAAACCCAGAGTCACAGTGCCTGGATTTGAATGCTTGGCTTAATTACTGTTAATTAATTATACCAGTGGCTCAGTTTCTCTCTCTCTAAAGCTAAGAAAATATTATTACATTTTGTATGGAGAGTTACATGAAGATTTTATGTAAGATATTTGGGTTTTTTGTTTGTTTGTTTATTTTGGTACTGGGAATCCATCTCAGGACCTCTCACTTGCTGGGGGGGCCCCGTGCTGGTAAGCTACATCCCCGGCCATGTAAGTTGCTTAGAGCAAAGCTTTGTTCATTTTCTACATTCTTACATAAGCGCTGTTACTACTGTTGTTCTGAGGATTGAACCTGGGGCCTTGCACATTCTAGGAACAAATCCTGGGGCCAGCCCAGCTATTTCTGTTACCATTGCTGCTATTTTTTTTTTTTTTTTCAGAACTAGGGATTGAACTCAGGCCCTTGCACTTGCCAGCGAAGCGCATATTCTACTGAGCCAATCTTCCCAGCTGCTGCTGCTATTGTTCAGCAGGCTCACTGTGACAACAGGTTCTGCCCCTGGGCATCCAACCATGTTCAGCTCTATGCTAAAAGCAGCCTTATGTGCACTGCGGTGACTGTGTCTGTACTGAACACTTTGCCAGGATTTCCGTTTCTGTCGTTTTTCCTAAGCAATGCAGTGTGCCAACCATCTATATGGTTGGATTATGTCATATCAGGTGCTCCGAAGATCTAGAGATATTTAAAATCCATAGAAGACGTATGTAGGGTACATGTAAATATCAGGCCATCTCATGGCATGAACAGGACCATCCATGCATCTTAGTGCTCATGTACACAGGTAGGGGCTGGTTGGAAACCAACCTCCCACGGTGCCAAGAAGTGGCTGCAGCATTGCATCGAGACAAATGGGAGTTGTGCAGGGGTTCAAAGGCAACAGAATGGAATGCTAGGTCATACAGTGTGGGCTGCCGGTGTTGGCAAGCCGAGGACTTGGGCTTTACTCCAGCACAGGAAGATGCCTAGAAGTGTGTGCTTCACAAGAGCCAGCACTTTGGGCTGGGGAGATGGCTCAGTGGAATAAGCGCTTCCTTGGCAAGCACAAGGGCCTGAGTTCAATCCCCAGTTCTGCCAAAAAAAAAAAAAAAAAAAAAAAAAAAGGCCAGCATGTTTCCACTTAACAAATAAAGTTATTTGTCTTTGGCTGAGTTCTGGTTAGCAAAAGTCCCCCTCAAATGTGCAGCTATGGGTCTCTGACTCCCACAGCTATGGAGCTTAATTTATACCACTGCTTTTGCCTGGAGTCCATCAAATTGAGAAATTAGCATAACATTCATCCCAGGCTGACAGCATAGGGCACATCAAAGGAGAAAATACAAAAAGAGATGGCTCTAAACTCATTGACCTAATCTGTAGGTCAATGTTCTATGAATATGAGCCTAAACATCAAAAGTTACCTAACACATCTGAAAAGAATCCATCTTAGGTCAGAATGTTATGTCATAAAAATCCTATAATAGAGATGATCATATAAAAAGAATACCATCCTTAAGATAGTTTAAAATTCAAATTCTATGTTAAAAGTCTAGAACTTAGAAAAGGAAAAAAAAATCTTGCTTTTTTTTCCTATGGCTCTCGGGATTGATTGTGATGAGCTCCATCGACAGCTCCTTTTACTTTTTAAAAGTTTGAGACAGGGTTTTGCTAAATTGCCCAGGTGAGACTCAAACTTGGAATCCTTCTACTTCAACTTCCCAAATTGTTAGAAATACAGGTATGTACTGCCATGCTGGCTGAAAAGAAGTCACTCTTGACTAAAAACTAAAATTTCAAAATCACAGCTGTAATAATTTCTAATAATCATAGCTAAAGATACACTGAACTAGGAGATATATCTGAAGGCAGCTACAGAAGGTGCAGCAACTACAGAGAGAAGTGTGGTGACCGCCCATCCTCTTTTGCCCCAACATTTTCTGGTTTGGGCACTAAAAGCCCCACATCCTGGACAACCTTTTAGCTCTTGGGAGGTGTGAATGGTTGGCGACTCTAGGGAAAGATTATGACAGAAAAGAATGAGCAACCCCACCTGAGAAGTTCCATCTAAGGAATATCAAGAACTGGGGAGGGGGCTACATGAAGAGATAACAGGTATGCATGTTGTTGAACTGATGATAATGCGATCTGAAGGTAATAGAGTAAGAGCTTTACAATTTAAGAATCACAGATATCAAGTGTTACAATTTAGATCTAAAATATCCCCCCAAAGCCTCACATGTCTGGAGAGTACATAGGTCCTGAGCATGTTATATGCATTGGTAGATTCACCAATGAATGCAAGGAGTGACTAGCTGGGGGTGGGCCCTTGGCTATGTAACCAGCAGGGTGCGTCTTCACCCCTACCTCCTGCCCTTTCTCTCTGCTCCCTGGTTAGCATGAGGCAAGCCACTGTGCTCCACCAGGTCCTTCCGTCATGCTATTTTTTTCTTGGAGCCAGCCAGCTATGGGCTAAGGCACAAGACAAAATGAACTGCTCCTGCTTCAAGCTGCAGGTGTCAGTTAGATCTCAGCAACAGAAAAGTAACTAATGCATCAAGAAAGATAAAACAAAATATATGTCCCAGCAAACAAATGCACCAGAAAGAGATCATCACAGTGAGATTGCAAACATCAAAGACGAAGCATAACAATTTAGAATTACGTAGAGCAAAAAGATTACTTACAAAGGAATAAAATTCAGACTGATAGAAGACAATGCAAATCATATGCTAAAGTCAGTACAGTAATATGCTTATAGGCCTGAGCTGAAGTAACGTGCCACATCAGTTTTATACCCAGCTAAAAGATACCTGCAAGGAGCAGAGAGCTCACACTTGTTATAGTAAGTATGATAGCATCCCTGAATGTGGCCTAGCCATTTCCAGCCCGGGCTTGGTCTGCACCAGGTATAGAGACACAGCAGCTGGCCTCCTGCTGACCACCCCTCCAGGGGACCCATGCAGCAAAGGGAAATCCACAGCAGCCAGGGTTGATGAAAGAATTTAGTCTGTAGTAGCACAGAATTAATTCAGATTCTTCTGAATGACCTACCAATAACAGAACACCACAGCTTCATGATTAATGGCAGTGTAGAAGATAAATGAATGGATGAAATGGAAAGCCAGAATTGAGGCTTTCCAAACATGAGCCTAAAAGAGCAAGAGGGAAGAAGGGAGAGAAGGAGGGAGGAAGTGGGGGGAGGAAGACAGTGGTCATTGCTGGGAAATAAAATAATCATTTAAGGAAAACTGATTCTCATGGTAAGGGATGAAGAAGAAAAAACGCTCTTTGATGAATTCCTAAGTGCAAACCTGCCCACACCTGGATTTAGTGTTTCCATTCTGCCTCAGTAATCCAGAGCTTCTGCTGGGCAAAGGCAAATGCTCTTTAGAAAAATGATCTATAATTCAGGTTTTATTACATTTATCAAATATAAATGTCTGCATGTGTATGTATGCATATGTGTATATGTATTTTATTAATATATTGTAATATGTTCTCTGATGAGTGTTATGGAACCTTTTTATTCAAGCAACTCAATATATCATTAGTGCTAAAATTGAATTCCTTTTAAAATTCAATAGTTTCCAGCCTACTTGTTCAGGTACACAAGCCCAGAATTTCTTGCTCCATATTTCATAAAGGTATTATATGCTGTTCAATGAACTCCCTTGGTTATGCAATCGATGTTTGATATTTTAAAAGTTTAGGTCATCTGGTCTATAGTTCAAATGTAATAAAATTATACAACTCCCTGGATCTTTAATTACACAGTTACCAAGCCATATAAGTCAGTTCTTCCAAAACAATTCTTTTATTCAAAATAATACCCTTGATTTTAGTGTTTCTTCAACAACTAGTGGCCTTTAAAAAGAGTTGTCACAGTTGTGGGGGTTTTCCACAAGTACATATATTCCAGTACTCTCTTTAATACTAGCACAGCATGAGGTATGTGATGAATAATTTAATGTTTAGTTAAAAGAGAGGAGAAAAAAGAAGGGGAATCAAGACTGAGGTGAGGTGGAGAGAGGTAGATACTCTTAGAGTTAAGCATTTGTTCAGACCCTGTACTGCTCTGCACCTGTAACTGAATGTCTCCAGCCCTTCCTAGGCGCTCATTTTTATGACACCACAGTGTCCATCAATCACTGCTTCAAGACCTTGCACCCTCCTCAGGGCAATTGAAATACATTCCGGAGTCCATGCTCTACCACCCTTCTACCAAACTTCCTCCTCTCTACAATCCCTGAGTTGGCAGATTTCCTGTGGTTCCCACCACCCCAGGGAGTACTGCTCGGGAAGAAAGCTGACCAGCAGGATCAATGCTTGCGGCAAAACCTCCAGGGTGTTTCTGTGACCCCCTCAGTGCTCCCATCCTGGAATCAAGACCTTCAGCTGTGGACAGGAGGATAGGCTCTCTCTCTGAGGCTAGGTCCTGGCCCCTGAGCAGGCCTGGGTTGCTGGATATTATTTCATTCTCTTCAGCTCCTTGCTCCAGTCCTTGACCCATAGTACAAAAAAGACTCCTCTTTTCTCTATCCAAGGCTCTCTATCAGCTGATGCCTGTATTCCTGCCCAAGTGAGCTACCCACTTCAAAATGTCTTCTTGTCCTCTGGTGAAGCTTCTATGGAGCTCTATTTGCAAAGTGCTACATGAGGTGTTGTGGCAGACACAGCATGACGCAGCTTCCATGATATTTGATGTTTGTACCTGACCCAAATGGCTAAGGAGTCCTGTCATAGATTTTTGCTCTGAAGAATCTCATTAATCCTGCTACATTTGGAAATAACACTTAAGACCAAGGGCCATGAGAGGCTATTCCAGATTAAAAAAAAAAAAAAAAAAAAAAGGCTAACTCATTTCCAAAGGTGAAGAAATGATGGTGAGGTTTATTATTCAATAATTTTATTTATTGAATGAAAAATCTGAGTAGCTTATATCAAGGACATGCTTGTCCATGGGAAGCCATTGTCTCTCAGGGACAAAACTACCAAGTTGTGGATACTTCTGGAGGCTGTCATGAGTCTTTCCCTGAGGTCCTTCCTTGGACCAGTGAGTGTCCAGGACCAGAAGAATATTTCTTTCCCAACAAGGGCATCTCATCATCTGTCTTGTGCTGGAAGATGACAAAATGATGGTAGACAAAGGAACAGTTCATCTCAGAACTGACACCTGCACAGCATGGTGCAGTCATAAGTCATAACTCTGACACCTCTGAAGGAGAGATGCTTACGACCATGGGGAAGAAAACATGACAGAAGTGGGTTTCACTGTGTGGAAAGGGTATACCAGAAGGACACATTCAGTCTCAAAAACCAAAAGTCTTCTACATCCTGGACTTCTATTCCATCTAGAAAACTATGGGGTTCATGTACAGAGATGGACAAAGATCCTATGTGCAAAATCACTGTGTTCTGGGAACTTGTGAGAAGCGAACAATGTCAAAGATTTCATCATTATTTAATATTAGTCACATATTGAAATTACAGTATTTGAGTGAAAGGAAATATATTTTAAAATCATTCCACCTGTTTATTTTATTTATTTATTTATTGGCAGAACCAGGGATTGAACTCAGGCTCTTGCACTTGCCAGGGAAGCACTTATTCCACTGAGCCATCTCCCTGGCCCCTTGTATATGATTTTTAAATGTAGGTACTAGAAAATTGAAAACCGCATTTCGTAATGATTATTTGTTGTGTCAACTGAGAGGTTTAGAAGACTTACTGGGCACCTCAGCAATTTCACGCCAAGCAGTGGAGGACACGCCCGAGGGTGGCTGTCATGGCTGACTCGCTGTGTCAACTTGAACAACCTAGAAGCTTAACAGACTCAGCAGGATCTCAGGGTCCTCACTTTGTAAGCATCTTGAGGCCGTGCAAGAGGAGGGTGCAGAGCTGGTGTGAGCGCGAAGGGCCCATCCTAGGTGGCTGCCTGTGTGCAGTCAACGTAAGGGAGAAAGAGCAGCTTGCTCTCCCGCTTTGGCTCTTGCTGCTTTTGCCATCTTCCACCACCATGACATATTGTCCCTCTGTCGTGAGCCACCCTGCCTTGAAGCCAGATGATTATGGAATGAAATCTCCACATACCATGAGATAAATAGATCTTTCCTTCTTTAATCTTAGGTGTAGGATATTTTGTCTCAGTAACGAGAAGAAAAAAAAGATGTATTTTGAACTCTTATTATAGTTCTTTTTTTTTTTTCTTTC
Organism: Ctenomys sociabilis; assembly: GCA_004027165.1. NCBI lineage: Eukaryota > Metazoa > Chordata > Mammalia > Rodentia > Ctenomyidae > Ctenomys > Ctenomys sociabilis. Next base: position 94,318 of record PVKA01001149.1, on the reverse strand, counting down.
CGGGACCAGGGATTGAACTCAGGACCCTGTGCTTGACTGGCAAGCACTTACTCTACTGAGCTACCTCCCTGGCCCCTAAACTCTTATTATAGTTCTATCAAATGTCATTGCTTTAGATATGACCATATGATCTTAATCTCTTTCCTTATTGCTGGATAAAATTACTGACACCCACAAGTCAGTGCGAGAAAAGCTTGTTGGTCCATAGCTCGTAGAAGCTGCAATCCATGGTTGGCCGGCTCCCAGGCAGAAAGCTAGAGGAGTCTGGCGGAAGAGATCTGCTTGCAGAGTGGTGGATGGGAGACAGAGAGGTGGGGGTAGCTGGGAAGGGATGTGAGCACCTCGGGGGAAGTGGCCTCCCCCACCAGCCCTGCCTCCCAGCAGGCAGCTTTCATTCCTGAACTCAGTCACCTTCCACAAGCCCCACCTCTGAGCACTCAAGACTTTGGCCCAATGTCTAGATGCCCCATAAACATATATTTACCATGTTTATAAATCATAACCTGGAGCCTTTCGTGTTTAAAATATCCAGCAACAGCACTTTTAAGAGGATTGTTCTAATTACAGAAAGGTATGTTTTGCTGTCCTGCAAGGCAGATCAATAGTACATACTTATCTGCAGACACATCAACCCAACTTTCTGTCATGGCACTGAAATTCAAAAGAAAGGGTCTTGTAGTTGGGTGCAGTGGCACTTGCCTGCAATCCCAGCGCTCCAGAAAGCTGAGGTAGGAGGACTCCCAGCTCAAGTTCACTTGGGGAACTTACTGAACAAGCACTTGTCTCAAAATTAAAGATTTTTAAAGGGATGGGAATATGGTACATGGAGATTTTTTTTTTTTAATCATGGGGCCAGAGATATAGCTCAATGGCACAAGCACTTGTCTGGTAAGCCCAAGATTCTGAGTCCTGATACAGGGAGGAAAAAAAAAAAAAAAAAGGATTCTGTGAGGAAGGCTAAAGCTAGGAATAAGGCCACCCATGCCCACTTTTGGCGCCAGCAACAGCACTCTCCTGGCTTGGGCCATGTGAGCTGGCAGACAGTGAAATGCCATCAGCCCCCAACATCTTGTGCCCACTAAAACTGAGATTATTTGCCCCACTTGCAAAAGAAAAAATGTCCCTAGGAATAAATGCTCCATGTTTTGAGCTCCCCGAATCAAAAGGCTAAGAAACAAGGCCAGCAGCTGTTGTCTGAAGTGCACAGCTCCACCTCCCTCAACTTGAATGCTGAGTCCCTCCTTTTTTTATGTCAGGGAGGGAGGTTACCAGGGATCAGACTCAGGACCCTGTGCTTGCCACACCAGCTCTCAAGCTGCTGAGCTATGTCCCCAGCACTCCAGAACCAGGTCATAGGACAGAGCCCTATTCATGCAATGAAATCGGTGTCCTTAGAGAAGAGGGAGGGACGCCAGGCCTCTCTTCCTCTCCACAGGAGCACAGAGGATTCACCACCAGAGGATACAACTCCTCTACAACACGCGAGAGAGCCCACCAACACCTTGTAATCACCAGTATCCTGACTCTGGACTTCCAACTCCAGAATGGAAAGAAAAAATATGTCTCTGTTTAAAAATCCAGCCTGCAGTATTTCACTGTAGAAGTTTGGAGCAGACTACGACAAGTCTAAGAGACGACCTTCCTTGCTGTGTGTCTAGGCTGGTCTCCGACTCCTGGGCCAAAGGATTCTCCTGCCTCAGCCTCCAAACAGCTGGGATTATAGGCACACCCCATGGCATCTGGCTAACAGACAGTTATCAGACCACCTTGTGAATGTTTTAGCCTCATTTCTTCTGTTGCTGTGGTGACATCATCAGATGGAGCCTGTGTTCTGATGCCTCCATGGCAACAGTGACAAGGAACTGTGAAAGAGGCAAGGGGCCAGCAGCACAGACACCCACAGTGGTAGCCCCTGGCCCTGAAAGCACAGTGTTTCCGGATTTCACTGCTAAGAAGAGACCACTGAGACAGAGTCCCCAGGACTTTTCCAAACTTTTTTTTTTTTTTTCAAAAAAAAGAGCTCTGAAATTCAAAGAGAAGGATATACCAGAGAGATTTTTATCTTATTCTTTTATCTTATATTCAAGCTGGCCCTTAATTTAATATAACTTCACCTAAGTATCCCATTAATAAGAGGCAATTCTAAAATCAGACCATTATCTGTACAAAATTGATACAACGGAGCATTCATTTTCGTTCTGGACAGCTATCAACCTTTACTGGCCTTCAGACTCTAGTGAAACTTGTAAAAAAAATACGGCTGTAAGGGAGATGGCTCAGTGGAATAAGCGCTTCCCCTGCAAGCACAAGGGCCAGAGTTCCAGTTCCCAGTTGGGGGTGGGGGCAGATATGGCTGTGGAGTTGCACCTGGGGAGAGACTTAGGGTGGGCCCAGACTTTGGACTTAAAATACTTTCCAGGTATCCTAATGTCAAACCCTACACCGCACTTAGAAACACGAGTCTCTCCCCGCGGTCAGCTATTGGAGGGCCCTACAGTTTTCATTCTCAGCTGAATCTCCACAATGGAAGTTTGAACAAAGAATTCATTTGTGTTACCTTTGTACACAAACTATGTGCCAAAAACACTCCCCTGGAAAGGCTGGGAGTTTTTTTATTTTTATTTTTTGGAGTAAAGAATACGTGCGTCCCATGAGAAGTTTAATGTAAAATGCATGAAGAAAAGGGAAATGGATTCCTGTACCCAATACCTATGTACCAGCGACAGCACTGCAAAGTGCAGTCATTCAGGCCACAAAGACAGGGCCCAATGTGCTAGCCCTTGGGGAGGGGAGGATGTGGGGGTGGGAGCTCAGGGGCCCAGGATCCTCAGGGGCTCAGGGTCCTCAGAGGCCAGAGTCCTCAGAGGCTCAAGGTCTTCAGGGGCCAGGGTCCTCAAGGGCTCAGGGTTCTCAAGGGCTCAATGTCCTTTGGGTCTCAGGGTCTTCAGGGGCTCAGGGTCCTCAGGGGCTCAGGGTTCTCAGGGGCTCAGGGTCCTCAGAGGCCAGAGTCCTCAGGGGCTCAAGGTTTTCAGGGGCCAGGGTTCTCAGGCACTCAGGGCTCTCAGGGGCTCATTGTCCTCAGAGGCTCAGGGTTGTCAGGGGCCCAGTGTCCTCAGGGGCTCAAGTTCCTCAGCAGCTCAGGGTTCTCAGGGACTCAGTGTTCTCAGGGGCCCAGAGTCCTCAGGGGCTCAGAGTCTTCAGGTGTTCAGAGTTCTCAGGGGCTCAGGGGCTCAGAGGCCTCAGGATTCACAGTCCTCAGGGTCCCATGGTCCTTAGGAGCCCAGAGTCCTCAGGGGCACAAGGTCCTCATGGACCCAGGGTCCTCAGGTCTCAGGGTCCCAGTTCCTCAGGGGCCCAGTGTCCTCAGGTTTCCAGGGTCATCAGGGGCCCAGGCTCCTCAGGGATCAGAGTCCTCAGAAGCCCAGGGTCCTCAGGGGCTCGGGCTTCTCAGGGGCTCAATGTCCTTTGGGCCTCAGGATCCTCAGGGGCTCAGGGTCCTCAAGGGCTCAGTGTCCTCAGGCACTCAGTGTCCTCAGGGGCTCAGTGTCCTTAGAGGCTCAGGGTTCTTAGGAACCCAGAGTCTTCAGGGGCAGAAGGTCCTCATGGGCCTAGGGTCCTCAGGGGCTCAGGGTTCTTAGGTGCTCTGGGTCCTCAGGAGCCCAGGATCCTAGGAGGTCTAGGGTTCTCATGGGCCCAGAGTCCTCAGGGGCTCAAGGTCCTCAGGGGCCCAGAGTCCTCAGGGGGCCAGAGTCCTCAGGGACTCAGGGTCCTCTGGGCCTCAGGGTCTTCAGGAGCTTTGGATCCTCAGGGGCTCAGTGTCCTCTGGGGCTCAGCATCCTCAGGGGCTCAGGGTCCTCAGAGGTCCAGGGTCCTCAGGCTCAGTGTTCTTAGAAGCCCAGAGTCCTCAGGCACTGAGGGTCCTTAGGGGCTCAGGGTTCTCAGGGGCTTAGTGTCCTCTGGAGCTCAGCATCCTCTGGGACCCAGGGTCCTAAGGGGTTCAGTGTCTTCTCAGGCTCAACACTCAGGAAAAGACAAGGGCCTGGGCACAGTTAATTGGCAAAGCAAGGAGCTACAGGAAGAGCAAGGAAACCAAGGTGCCAGCAGGTGAGAACATTCAGGACAAACACAGTAAAGACTGAATTAGGGCAGGAGTAGAAGATAAAGCAAGAGATGTGGGCTTGGCAAAGACCATGGCAAGCATTCTGTGCTAAGCTGGGGGTCTGCTATTGTGCCTCCCTTAAGCCATGGGCGCCACTGGAAGATTTACATTTTTTCATTTGTATTCTATTTTTTGTGACACTGAGGACTAAACACAGGGTATTTGCACTAAAGTACACTCCCATCCCTTTTATAGAAAAACATATTTTGTAAAAGGGTCTCACCACATTGTCCTGGATGAGCTCCAAGTTTCAGTCCTCCTGCTTCAGCCTCCCAGAGTGGTGGGATTACCACTCTGCATCACTACCACATCCTGTTGCAGTTGGCATATTTCAAGGAAGGGGAGGGGCTGGAGATGGCTCAGTGGAATCAAGGAAGGGGTGACATGCACTCACTCCCCTGGGAATGCAGAACATGGGGAGCCTGGGGTGACTGCCCCCCAGAACCGCTGAGGAGCTCCTGAGCAGACCCCGCACCCAGGCCCTTCCCAGGAGGGAGCCTGCCCAGTGGGGATCCAGGACAGGGTGATCAAGTCTCTTGCCCAGGATATCTGATGAGCCCCAGGAAGTCATAGCCTGTCTCGAGGCTCAATCCCAGCTGGCAGTACAGAGCACTGGCTCTTTGTCTTGTCTCGACCCGACTCACATTAAGGAGCAGCAGGTTTACCAGGGAAACATGCATGCCACCTTCAAAGACTATCACTGGCACCTCAGCTTGTACACTGAAAGAAACAGAAGTCCTAGCCAGCTCTGTACATAACAATATGAGGAAATAGGGTCAGGCTCAGTCAAAATGGCAACAGTCGCTCTTCTTTCAAGGAGAGCTGCTCAGGTGTTCCTCCACATCTTAAATTAACTAATTAATTTGTTACAGGTTCTCAGTACACAGTTTGGACTTGTAGTGACCCTCTTGTCTCCGTCTTCCCAGTGCTGGGATTGCAGGCATGTGCCACCACACTTGGCTGGCACGGTGACCTTATGTGTCAGATTTATTTTATCTAATATTATGATCTCCAGGTCCACCCGTTTCCCATAAATGACTCAAGTTTATCCTTCTCTGTGGCACAGTGGTGCTCCATTGGGTGCAAAGGCCACATCTCTGTCCCTTTGTCTGTTGGTGGGCTGTAGGCTACTGCCAAGTGTCAGCTATTAGCAATTGTGCTGATACAAGCACCAGGGTGCATGTGTCGCTGCAGTACGGTGTCTTTAAGTCTCCCAAGAGGATTCCTACGAGGAGAACAGCTGGGTGGAATGGAATTCCTCGTTTTGGTGTTTTGAGGAGTCTCCATGCTCTTTTCTGCCGTGGTACCAACCCACAGTGGAGGGGTTCCTTCTGCCATCCAGCCTTCACATTTTAAACCATTGTTTTGAATTAGCTGCATCGAAGTCCTCTGGAAGTAAACCCACAGTTCCAAGTACCTGACTCTGACCCTGGTCTCCTGAGCTGAGCCTTCACTCTAGGCTTCTAGAGAATGTGACAGGCTCTTGTCACATTCTGTTGAAGCGGAAAAATCTGTCACCTGGTCGATGACTTCAACTTCCTTCAATGAAGCACAACAGCATAAGGAAGACATAATTTTAAATCATTTTACTATAAAAGCAGACATTCCATTGAGGCTTAAATGACCTGTTTTATAATGAAAGTGTAGGGATAGACATGCAGGGACGGACAGTGAGAAATGAGGTCATAACTCTGATGCAGGAGATACACAGAATCATGTAGGGAGCTGGCTACTAAGTCACTTATTGGACCAGCCCAACCCAGAATGTCAGATCTACCCCTTCATGACTTTGAAACTTTTGTGTTTTGCAAATATATGCAGCACACTCATTTTGGGACATCCACTAATGCTTACAAGCTCTCAGCAAGAACTTTTATATTTCCATCCCACAGGCCCTACGAAATACCCTCCTCATGCATAAATTGGCCTGGCCCTTCCATGTCAGGACAGGCACTTGCCGAACCTTGCAGCAGCTCTCTGGGCTGCTGCATGGTGGGGTCTGACAGGCAAAGTGCTGTGTGGCCTGGGCTCCCTGTTTTTGGTTTATGGACTACAGCCCATGCTCCCTCTGTAATGAAAGTCCAGATCTTTCCAGTTTGTTCTCACAGTGACAACTGCCATGCCTTCTAGTTACTTATCTTACCTTACAAAAAGGAAAAAATAATTGACCCATGTTGTCTTTAAGGCTTGACGTAATGTGCATAGTTGCCTATATGAAAAAAATATGTTTTTTTCTTTTTATTTAATTATTTTTTTAATTGAAGAACAAGTAGCAATGAGATAGTTTTAAATCAAATTAGTGGGCCAGGGAGATGGCTCCATAGAATAAGTGCTTCCCTGGCAAGTACAAGGGCCTGAGTTCAATCCCTGGTTCTGCCAAAAATAAATAAATAAATATGAATAAATCAAATTAGTAGGACAGATTCAACAATTTATACATTGCACATTGTTTTTTGTAGTGGCTTTTTGTTGGGTACATACATGATACTCTATGTACAAATACTATTAGAGCAGATGCCTCTGATCAATGAATTAAGAGAATGTAGCTGTATACCTATCTTTTTTTTAAAAGTTGAATTATAGTACATTTTCAATAATTAATACTTTTTACAATGTTATCTTCCCAGTGGTTATCCATTGCACAAGAAGCAGACAGAATATCCTCTCCAAACACTATTAGTGCATATATTTCTTCTCATAGAATTATGCAAAAGTACTGCATATTTATCCTAACTGTACAATTTATACAAACACAGAATGGTTCTTCCTTTGTATTCCCTTTTGTTGCTTAGTTGTGTCAAAGATGGGTGTTCTATTGAGAAAAAATATTATTATAGTAGCAGAGAGATTGCCGTGAATCACCCTCACATCCTCCCTGACATCCCACCATCCTGGCCTCTTTCTGCAGCAGCTCTGGAGTCCTCTTTGCTGAGTAGTCTTAGTTGTGCTGTTCCAGTGTTCTGATGTCCTGAATGAGTCAAAATGCTTCCCATTCATGGTCGTTTTGACTCACGGAGCACCAAATCCAGTGAATGAGGTGGATGGAGGCGTGGAGGAAGACAGAGCTGTGGATGAGGATGCAGCATCGTGCTTTTAAGAGACTGCCTTTCCATTGGATGGAACTTGGCGGCAGCGGTCACCAAATTGTTGACCGCACCACCACACAAAGACCTTCACAAACGTAGACTTCCAGAAGTACTTCAGAAAGTGGCAAGCGGGCCAGCCAAATAGCTCAGCGGATTAAAGCACCTGCAAACAGGCGCAGGGGGCTGGGGTTCAATCCCCTGGCCTGCCATGCCGCCCCGCCTCCCGCCTCCCGCCTCCCGGGCACGCTGAGACAGCAATTGAGACTGGGCGTGGTGGCACACCTGTAATTCCAGCACTTAGGCAGCTGTAAACAGGAGAATCACTATAAATCCAATCTAATAGTGAGACCCTGTACACCCTGTAGACCCTTCCCTAAAATACAAAAACAAATAATAAAATGAAAAAAAAGAAAGTGGCAAGAGTGATGGGACAAGTGTGTTTGAAGTGTGGAGATTCCTGGCAATGTGTTGCTTTACTGTAATAAAACATTTCCCCCTGCTTCCCACCTTGGACAATTCCTGACCACACTCGGTTCTTGGAGGACAGGTGAGTCTGGGAAGAAAGAAGGCGCTCCAAGAACAAAGCTGGTTCATGCTGCTCCCCTCAGTTCGCCTCTTCCACCCAGTACGCTTGTGATTTTTTTACTTTGTCGTATTTCAGTGTCTGATGTCTCGTCATCTGCAACTGTCTTGGGGTCTCCAGTGACATTCAGAAAGCCAAGGAAGTGATGTCACCACACCTTCTAGTGTGGGAAGCCATTGGTGTCTACGTCTGTGTGCACACACAAGGTGTGATCGCAAAGTCACGTTTGGGTTAATGTAGTGTCATGAATTAAATAGTAAATAATCTATAAGCCCCAAATGCCATGGAGAAGTTCAGAGGAAAGGACCTCAGAAAGAACTTACAGGAAGGTAGTGCGTGGGACTAACATCGGAAAAAGGAATTTTTCTTGCTGTGGTCCCTCTGTAGGTGCAGCATTTCCCCTCAGGGACAATTTTCTCATCTGTAATAACAACAATCATAAATTAAGATTATTAAAATACAGTCATCTTTTACTGATTTTTTCTTTCACCAGACACACTCTAAGTACAACATGCATTAACTTATCTGTTTAGCAGTGACTTCATTGCAGGATTCTAGGATTGTTCCCATTCTGCAAAGACTACAAGGCACGGCACTCTCCTGAGGACAGCTTCATGCAGCAGCCAGCATGGGGCCACGTGAACTCCGGCTCACCTGGTGCCCAAGGACCTTCCAGGTCTGCCATTCGAACTCATGCAGACGAGAAGCTCGCAAAAGCGAGTGCCCTTCCAGGGTGTGCTTGAAATAGAGTGAGAGAGACAGGGATGAGGATAAGGACAGAAAGGAAGTCAGGGATAAAAGGAGAGAGAGCGATGGCGAGCGATAAGAGCACCAGGGCCATTCAGGGTGTCAGGGTCGATTCAGGAACACAGGACCTGTCCCTGTCATGGTGCTTGAGGGAAAGGAGCCAGCAGGAGGTGCAGTCAGCAGGACTCCAGGGAGGTTGGGAGGGGAGAAACCAAGACAGTGGGAAACAAGATGACCGTAGAGGCCACGTCTAGAGGGAGGCACGAGGAAAGGTGCAAGCATGTCTCAGGCCTTGCTATTGGAACTAAGAGGGTTTTTTTTTTTTTAATCTTTAAGCTAAACACAGTGATTGAAAAATATTTTTATGAATGCGTGTTTGCAGCACATAGTGGGTACATTCATCACAGTAGCTGGTGCATGTGTGTAATGAATCTTAGTCCCAGGTACAGGCCCTGCAGGCAGGTTTCTGATAGTGTTATTATATTACAGTGTAATGCATGCAGCCACCATGAATAATGGGAAAAATTGCAAAAAAGTGAAAAGAAACATTATCTAGTTTCCATACAGCAAGGCCAGCATACGGCAGCCTGGACATGTGGTGTGTCCTCCTCCACATCGCAATGGAAGCCATGAGTTGGCATCCACAGTCACATCTAAGATGTGCTGGAGGGTGAGTGTTCGGCTGCACGCCTACAATCCCAGCACTCAGGAGGCTGGGACAGGAAGATCCTGAGTTTGAGACACGCCTAAGCTACATAGCGAGTTTTAGCCCAATCTGAAATATAGCAAAAATAGTCTCAGAAAACAAAGAGCGTGATCTGGGGCCAACGTGGTGATGTGGGCCTGTAAGTCCAGCATGCAAGAATGGGAGGAAACGGGAGGATCTTAAATTTAAGGCCATCACGAGCCACGAAAGGAGCTCACAGTCAGCTTGCGGCACAAAATGAGACCCCTTCTCAAACAAAAGTAAACAAACCCGTCCCCCAAGCTAATAAGTAAACAAAGTACATTTTGTATTCAGCCAAGTGAATATGGCATAATATGCAAGTGTGTTACCATTTCCTACATTGGAGCTGCTTCCACTCTTTAATTGTATTATAAACTACACTGCACTGAATATCTTTGTCTATAACATTCATTCAATATTTTCAATCACTTTTAAAAGACAGAAGCTCTGAAAGTACAACTACTTAGTTATTGAGTATAATTACTGAACACCTCTAAGGCTTTTGACACTTTAGATTATTTTACCAACAATGAATAATAATATTATTTGCCCACACTCTTGCCAAAATGAATCATCTGCAAACAAAAAGCTTGTAATTTGACAGATGAAAAGCCAGCATGTCTTTGCAACATTTCTCTTACTGCTAGTGAGGCTGGATAAGTCTTTGTATATTTGGTTTTTTTTTTTTTTTTTTTTTTTCTAATTCACAGTGTTTATTTTGTCCTTTGTATATTTATCTTTTGGGATCATAGTGCTTTTCAATTTTATAAATTTTAGGAATTACTTAATAATATATTAGTATATTCTCACCTAAAATTCCCCCAAATGAAAGTAATTATTACATATTACAAGAATATACCCCACCTAGTTGCTTTATTACAACTTTGTTCTCCAGGTTCATAAAATGTGTGTGTGAGAGCAGTCGTTCCTCTGTGACACACCGTGGTCCTGCTCTTCAATCTATCTACACAGTTTGGACCCTGAGCATCAACCAGAACCCTGGGGTGGCAGCGTGGTGCCCAGTTTGGGGTGCACTGAGAGATGCCAACAGCTGGAGGAGGCAGAACTGGTTACCAGGTGCCCCGGAAGCAGACCTGGGGAGCCCTGGTCCTTTCTGTCTCTGTCTTGGTTCCTGGCACCACGATGCTCAGACCTCTTCTGCTGTCCTCCTGACCTGGATGTCCTCCACCCCGAGGTCCTCCACCCTGAGGTCTTACACCCCGACGTCCTCCACCCTGAAGTCCTTCACCCCAAGGTCCTCCACCCCAAGGTCCTCCACCCCAAGGTCCTCCACCTGAAGTCCTCCATCCCGACGTCCTCCACCTGATGTCCTTCACCCCGACATCCTCCACCTGACATCCTCCACCCTGAAGTCCTCCACCCTGAGGTCCTCCACCCTGACGTTCTCCACCCTGAAGTCCTCCACCCCGATGTTCTCTACCTGATGCCCTCAACCTGACGTCCTCCACCCTGATGTTCTCCACAGGTCTGAGGGAACACAGCCAGCCAGTCATGGACTGAAACCCTGCACCTCGAGCCCAAGTAAACTGTTCCTCCTTGTATGGTGATTATCTCAGGTGGTTTTTGCTAATGATGAAGTGCTAACCCTGAAACCAATACCCCATTTGTCTCTTTCTGTTCCCTCTTAGCCTATGTTGTTGCAGACAGTATCGGTGGTCATAAACAGGAGCTCTGATAAGCCCAATATAATCAATTATGGAGTGCAATAAAAGGAAGTTGATCTGTGTTAGCAACTAGAACCATAAAATATCTAGGAATAAACTTAGGAGCAAGCGTGCCTGACCTTCATGAAGGAAAATGGAAAGGAAAAAATCTGAAGAAAAGCAGACCTTTGTCTTGCCTGCTGTGAGGAGCTGAGAGTTACCAGGGTATCAGGAGGCCCCAGAGTGATGGTGGAGATTCACTCCTATTCTGTGGCTTTGTGGGACATGGTAGGGTGGTACAGATAAAAGAAATAACAAGTGAGGACAGCAGAGAGGTTTTGGCAACTGTCATGTGAGGCCATCCAGGCAGGGAGTGATTAGGACCATGATTCATGATGAAGGAAGACTAAAGAAAGGCAGAATAGAAGAATCTGGAAACAAACCTGGATACACAGGAGGAAAATGCATGAAATAAAAATGGCATTTAGATTAGTAGGGAAAAAGATGAGCTTTTCAGTGCCTTGTGTTCTGGAGCAGCTGTCCTTCAACCTACAGGACGGCACATTCTAACTTCACTCCTACATTGCTCACTCAGTTTCTGTCTCCTTTACCGCTTCTCCCCTATCTTGGGCAGGATGGACACAGCCCTTATCCCTTTCTTCTCTGGTGTGCTCTACCTGAGGCTCTGGCTTCCCATGCTCACTCTGCCACTGAGTCCCAGTGAGTCTCTCTTCCTCATCTAGCTCTTAAACTATAGCTTCCTACATTCGCCCACGTACTTGAGACCTCTGAAGTACTGTTTGTAGAACAGAGCATGTGATTCCTCTGCCATGACCCACCACTCACACTCTTAGACCAATAGTTGCCTAATATTTCTGATCTTAATAAATCACTGTCTGCCAAGATCCTTAAGCCCCAAACCCAAGTTTTCTCTTCTACACCAGTCTTCAGATCCACAGGCCCTGCCTCTGAGCTAGAAGGAAGGGGCGATGAATCCTTTTCATGAGCCTGGAATGAGCTGTTGGGTTCAGATCCTGGCCTCACTATTTACCAGCTTTGTTATCTCAGCAGGTTCCTCTGGTCTAGCAAATCATCTCTTCTGTAAAACAAGGTCAACAATCTACCTAATTCATAGATGCTATTGTTCAGATGTGGCTGTCCCCCACAGGCTTGTGTGCTGGCAGGCTGGTCCCCAGGGGGCTACATTCAAGAGCTGGGGCCCAGGGTAAGGTGCTGGGCCCTTAGAGTGGCTGGGAGCGGTGCGTCACATAGTTCTTGTGGGACCATGGCTGGCCCTGATGAGAGTGCAGGTACGGAAGGGCAAGTCTGTCCCCTCCATCTCTCTCCACTTTCCTGCTTGCCATGTCTCTCTTCCAGGCATGGTCCTCCCTGTGACCCATCCACTCCAGGCTCCCACAGAGCCATTGATCCTGTGCAGCACCCTTGAGCCTCCCACAGTGAGAAATTTTGTTTTCTTTTTCTTTTTAAAGTTCCTAGACTCGGGTATTTTTTCATAGCAATGCAAAGCAAAGCGAATACCTGGGAAGCACTGGTGATTAATGGGTAACCAGTTAGGAGACTAGAACGGGCATCAAGGTGCATCACTTGCTCATAAAGGTCAGATGCTGCTGTCATCTCCAAGATGCATCTCGAATGCCTGCACCTGCTTCCGTGATCAATGTGCCCCCAGGTTTAGCTCACATGAGGTCACTCCCTCCAGCTGGCCTATCCACGTTCTCTGTCCTCCCACAGGAGGCAGATAGACCATTCTAAGATTAGCATTCAGCAGAGGTTTCTGGCTAATGCTGTCAGGTTTTCCACATGGCCCCATCCGCTCCCTGACCTCATCTTGAAGTGCTGCCCTCTGATTTGCTTGGCCCTTTATGATATCACCACTGCTTGGGTATATCCAACTGTGGGGCCCAGGGCCTCTGCTGTGCTTGTCCCTCTGCTCCTGGCATGCCCTCCCCATTGTTGTGGCCTCAGCATTAATGTGCCATCTCGCACAGCTTGCCTCAGCCACAGTACCAGACAAATCTCCACCAGCCCGGTCAGGTGGTCCCATATTATTGTTCTTAAAATCCTTCTAGTTACTGAAAATTACCTTATTTATTTGCTTTCTTTTTGATTCTTGGAATAAAAACCAGGGTCTTGAACATGTTAACTAGGTTCTCTGACACTGGACCACACTTCTAACCTGTTGCATTTTTTGGAAGGTCTTTTTCAGGACAAGAAACTTGAAAGCAGCCCCACTGCCAGCAGCTAGCACGGCAGGTGAGCCCTTCCCAGGTTCTCTCCCCTTCTCTTTTCTGTCAGTGGCTGATGGCCATCTGTGTAGAAATGCACAGGAGCAATGCGCTGTTCTCCAAGAATGGGTCTGAACGTGTGCTGTGTGGGGCCTGGGAACAACCGGGGCAGGCAAGAGGGAGGGGATATGGCACTTGTCCACACTCCGCCCGGGTGATTTACTCAGTGTCACCATTTCTGAGCTATCAAAACCAATAAAATAGGACAGGATGTCACATATCTTTTAAATCACATGCTGGAGTACTACTCAGCTACAAATGGGAGTCATTTGTAAGAAAGCGGGTATACCTTGAGATACTACACCCTTGGGTGAAACAAACTGGACACAAAGCTTAGTTAAGTACAACATGACTTCTCATACAGGAGAAACCCAAAATATAAGAAATTTACACAAAAAAGTAAAAGATTCCAGAAGCCAGGAGATATTCCAGAAATGGAAGAAGGGGGAAGAAAGTGAATGTCAGAGGCAGTGAATGAAACCTTTATGTACACCAAAGATGAACCAACAAAAATGAGAATTTAAAGATCACTTAGCATCATTTCAAGAATCTTTGTAAGAATAACTTGGATTCAAATCACATGACACTTTGAGCATCTCCCCAAAGAAATAAGGGAATGATTTGACCACTGCGACCCCAGTACTACTCCACTGTGGCCTCCATTTTCCATCTCACTGCAGTTCCTGCCCACATAGCCTTCTGTGTGTGGTTCCTGTCACTCAGGGCTCTGAGCTTGGGTTTAAGGAGGCAGCAGTCAACTAATGACATCACCTCAGCACTGGGACACATCTGCAGAGAACTCTGCATGTGGGCAGAGGTGGTCCTGTGCAATTCCATCCCACCTGATTCTAACAAAGAGAGAAAGCCAAGAACCACGTGGGAGCCACCTCACGTCTGACAACGTCCCAACTTCCGGAGACAAGTAGTAAGCTGTGACTCTGACCCAGGCGTCAGCGCGTGCAGAGGAGACTCCAAGAGTGGTGCTTCCAGGTGCCAAGTGAACCCTGGAGCCAGAGCAGGACTCGCCCAGTCCTGGGGCAGAAGAGCAGGGCCGGCAGGAATTCTGGCAAGACAGTACTGCGTGGCACGACATGGACTGCATCTTGAAGCCTCCTTGGGGACAGAGCAGGCAGCGCTCCCTTTGCTTTCACAAACCTAGTGCCTATTATTTGAACATTTTTGCAATTATTTTCCTGAAACTGAGATTTATCCCAATGCCTAGAAAATGCTGAAAAAGTGACATCACACCATACCCAGAGATGCAGGTTCCGAAGATACAGTCTGCGGAGTGTGTCCCTGTAAGGAGCTGTCTGGGGGGCCGGTTTCCAATCACAGGGTAAACAAGGGAGCCTGTGGGCTTGTGTGCCTTTAGCAGCCCTGATAAGGCACCTTGCTGAGGCGTGAGTCGCAGCAATTTAATTCTACTTATCTTTCTGTAGCTTGATTGGGTGTGCAATTTTTTAAAATGCCCTTTCAAACTAGCTGCATAAAAAATGTCTCTGTGGGCACTTTCTCCAGTCCTTGCTGTGTCTATGAGCCCCCTTGTTAACATGAACCACAGAGAGGAGTCTGCTCCCCCTTCCTGTACCCCGACCTATCTGCTTATTCACAAGGATAATTTTATAATTGGTGCGGATGACTGGCCTAAAAATGATGACCCTCTTTTGTACTATTACTTCACGCTGAGGACAAAGAGGGTACAGGAAAATTACTCGTTGGCCCAGGAAGTTTATTAAAATGCTAAATGAAGGTCTGGCGACAGCTCAAAGAACTTTAAATAACCTTGCGGTGGAAAACCTCCGAAACCTCCTACCATCAGCGCGGGCTTGGCTGGCAGTGACGAAGAGGAGAGAAGCAGGAGCTTGCGAGGACAGAAACACCTATTTTTAAAGGGCGGTCAGCCCAGTGGTTGCAGGCAGCCGGGATGCATACCAAGGGATGACGATGACGTCAGCTCCTCAGGAGGCTGCGTGGCCGGGCGCAGGGCCAGGCCTCTGCAGAGCTGCCGAGTCAGGCATGGCCGAAGTCATGCAGAGGGAGCTAGAGTCACCCTGGGGGCCATGTGATGCTCTCTCTTGTTAATTAAGGCAGAACATGCTACTGATGTACCCTGTGGATAACATTTTTTGCCACTAAAATTCCACCACTTTACTGCATGCTTTTGTTTGGATTACAGATGTCCTCCAGAAGGTGCCTGTGTTCCAAAGTGGGCTTTGGAAGGTGACCAGGTCATAGTGACACCGCAGCTCAACAGGCCGTTAGAAGGTGGCCCTGGCTGGAGGATATGGGTCCCTGGCAGTGTGCCTGCTGGCACACCGGCCTCTCTCTGGTTCTTCCTTGGCTCTGCTTCTTGACCAGCCTTTCTTCGCCATACCCCGGATATTTCTGCTTGGGGCCAGCCAACCATGGACCAAAATCTCAGAAACCATAAGCTATCAGACCGTTTCCTCCTGTAAGTTGTGTATATCAAGTGTTCTGTCCCTACAACAGGAAGGAAACCAATACAAAGCCTAAGGCTGCAGGAAGTAGGGCAGTTTCTCCAGCGATATCTCCTCAAGGAGCAGAATGTTGGGAGCCACAGAGCTGGAAATCGATCCTGTGTGGGAGGCAGGCTCAGGTCTCATTGCCTAGAGCAGTTAAGTTACCTCAGTCTTGAGAAAAACATCACTTACGTCGTATAACTCTGTAAAGGTATAAATAAGAGCCCCTACTATTGTTCTGGGGACCTTTGCTAATCAGGCATGGCCACCACCTGACCTTGGCTATTATCTCTTGTCCTTATTTTCTGAATCTACTCACCATCCCCCCATCTGTCCCCACTCCCCTCCATCCCTCCCACTCCCAATACAGAGAGACTAACAGATCCCTACAGTAGAGGGCTCTGATTCATGCAGTTTTTGCTTTTTATTGGTTTATTGGATCTTTCAACAGTCAACAGGGTGCAAACCCTAAAAGATAAGGGTCTCCAGGATAAGGGAATTAAGCCATGTGTGGCTGGGGTAGCAGAAACTCTTTACTCTTAGGCCTCAGGGAGGATCAGAATACCACCAGCAGGAAGAGATCATAGCCATTCATGGCATCCCAAGGACCCTCAGCAGGCCTGGTGTCTTCTGAGAGTGTCCTCCGAGCTTCAGCACATCCGGGATCTGTGTCCTTCATATTCAGCCTGACCTCTGGCCAGGCGGACCCAGAGCCTTAGCCAACAGCAGTCTCCAGGGGCCTTTTTTCCAGCCCTGAGCTGCTCTTGCTGGGGGAGGAGAACGAGGTCACTGGGAGTCATTTGAAGCTGCTCCTCCAACACCTTGTCCCAGCTGTGCGGCCCCACCCACCCCTGGCCAGGAAGGACTTGAAGCAAAGGAGCCTGAAATCCAGCGCAGTGCCCTCTGCCCCTGAGCTGGGGCGGTGCCTTAAAGCTGCCTCACTGCAGATGCAGAATTTGCTCCTGCTTTCTGTACTGGTCTTGCACTTGCTGCTTCACAAAGGGTAATAAAAAAATATAATGACTGTCTAAATTTCCTTTAAAGAATTTTGTTACAGTGAAATACATGTTGCCATTAATAGGCCTCACATGCCCTGCTTCACAGTCCTCCTTCAGGCTGCCCCATCGCCTCCTTCCTGCCGCTTTCTGCAGCGGCTCTGGAAGTCCTCTCACTTGAGCGGCACCAAGAGGTGCACACAAAGCGCAACTGCCCATGCCATCAACGGAGACAGACAGGTAGGGCAGGGTGCTGTGTCTGTGCCTGCCACACTCTCTGGATCTGCTGCCTGGAGGCTTCTGGCTCTTGGCCAAAGTCAGAATGACCCGGAAAGGGAAACACTGTGAATCAGTTCAGGTCACTGAGGCAACCAGGACAACACACCTAAGAATGGTAGTGTGTTTAAGATGTGTGTGTATGTGAGTGTGTGAGTACTTTCAGGGATGTTGGGGACAATGCATCTTTCACTGCAGCACATTTGAAATTAATTTTTAAATATATAATCATACTCTATAGCTTCAGTCAGATTTCATATTTTGTTTTTTGTTTTTTTAAATGTATTCAGTACAGGGTCTCACTACACAGGTCAGACTTGCAGTGATTCTCCTGTTTTCCACCTTCAAGCACTGGGATTATAGGCGCATGCCACCACACCCAGTCTCAGTCCCATCTCAGAGGGCGCCAGGGCCAGGGCTGGCATGGCATGCCGGGGATCGAACCCCGGCCTCTGCGCTCTGCTGAAGCAGGTGCTTTAGTCTGCTGTGCCACCTGGCCAGCGCTTGCGTTCTCGTCTTGGTATCGCACTCATTATTAGTCCCTTTAAACCTGAAGCTGTTTGTGCTCTTCTCCAGCGCCAGGCTGCCTCAGCCTCAGGCCGGAGGCTGGGCCTGTCTATCTGTGAGTGTCAGCTGCTGGGAGCACACTTGCTGAGGTGATACAAGTGAGCCTTGCTGTTGGGCTGGGCTTGCTTCTGCCTCTGCAGCTGGGCCGGAGTCACTTGCCCTGTGTGGTGAGCAGACAGCTCCTGGCCACCCCTCTGGCTGAGCCCTCCTCCCTGGGTGAAGCAGACCCTGGCGGCAGTGTCGAGTCAGGAAGATGGCGGTGAGGGCCACTGCTATGGGTTCTCAACATAGAAACCCGACCCGAGTCCAAATTAAAATTTAAATATGAGGTTTTTATTACGGGGCTCCGGACCACTTGACCATACTTACGCAGGAGCAGACAAATGGCAAGAGAGCCTTAGAAGTACAAAGGTTTCACAGGTAGAAACTGCATCCTGTTTGGCAAACAAATTTGTCATTTAACATAGAGCAGTACCTTTAGGGACAGTGTGACCATTACTCAGCATATATTTTTTTCTGGGAGCCTTGTTTCCTGGTCTATTGATGATTTATCAACGGTACACCAAGGCTCTTTGCCATCTTACAAGGAAGCAGGGTCACAGAAAGTTGAGCTGAGTAATTTTTTACATTTAGTTTTACATTAACTCATCGCACTGCATTTACATTAGCCCTTTACAGATACTACCTTCTGCTGACTGCCAGCCACTGCCACAAAGAGAACCCAGTCACCTGTGTGCCAAACTTGATGCTTCCGTCCTTTTGATTCCTGTGTTCTCAAGCCTTCTTGTGCACAATACATAATATATGTATTTTTCCTCAGTACATTGAAACTTATTACATAGTGCTGAAAAGCTGAACTTTGAAAAAGAGTTCATATTTGAGAAGACAGACCCGATTGTGGGCAGGAGGGAAGAGCAGGCCACAGGGCTATAGAAAGTGGTGTGAGCTCGCAGTGCAAAAACCAGGGTGCACCTGTACTGTTTCCCAGGTCTGGGGCTTCACCCATTTTGAGGCCTTCGAGCCAAGGCGAATCTTGGGTCGCAATCCAAGAGCCTCCCTATCCCTGCTCCTGCACCTCCGGGTGACTATGAGGCCTGGGGCTGGAGCAGGCTCTTGGGAACCGGAAAGCAGTGACCCACAGGGCAAGACCAGTGGAAGACCTGTGTGTGAGCTCATGGTCAGCATCCCCTTGATTGGGTTGAGGGAACCTGGACCGCTGGGCAAGGCATACTTCTGGGTGTGTTTGGAAGGGTCTCTAGGAGCTCCAGGATGAAGAAGGGACATCCAGCTCCAGGGTGGCTTGGGACCATCCCATGTGCTGGGCGCCTGGAGAGAGAAACAGGCAAGGAAAGGCAATAGGTCTCTTCCTCAGGAGCTGATGTGGTGGGCTGCTCCACCCCTGGACGGGATTGCCCAGCCTCCAGGAGTCACACCACTGCCCGGGATTCCTGAGGAGAGTGGCGTGGGCGGCTGCTGCCGTTCCAGGCTTTCACAGGTGGGCTAGATCGCATCCCAAAGCCCTGGCTCACAGTGCATAGTGGGACTTTTCTGTCCCCATGCTGGCGTGTGTAGGTAGCCTAGACAGTGTCCTCTTCTCCCCTTTCCTCCTGCTCTCCTTCTCCTCCTTTGCCTTCTCTTCCTCTTCGTCTTGTGTCTCTATCTCTTTTTCTCTATATGCATAAAGAATATACATATGTGATTGAAACACATGATGAATAATTAAATTTTAAAAATTCGTTAGCCGTGGCGCCACAAATGCCTCACCACACCCTCTCATCACCTCGCACGCACTCCTCCCGTCGTTCCAGCCGCTCCTTCCGGGGTGTCTTCAGCTGTGCTGTCCTGGCAGTTCTTGAGGTCCAGAAGCTACTCAACACATTTTGCTTTCCTGGGCATCTTGACTCTGGGGAAGTCCCAGAAGCCCCTGTGCCACCTCTGGTCTCGAGGACGCAGCCTCGTGTTTTCATGAGCTGCCTTCTGGTCAGATGGCACCGGGCAGGAGCAGTCGCTGTACTTTTTCAGTTCTTAGGAAAGTGGACTCCAGAGCTGCCTCAGAAAGTGGCAGCCACAGTTTGACGCAAAGGGGCAGATTCTGAGGTGGATTCATGGCAGCATCTTTTTGACTAGAATACAGTTTTAATTCATTTCTTTAAATTTATTTTTTTACTTATTTTGGTACAGGGTCTCAGTATGCAGTTCAGACTCATAGTGATCCTCCTGTCTCAGCCTCCCCCTCGCTGGGATTACAGGCCTTGCGCCACCACTCCTGCTTTCAGTGGCTGGCACGGTGTGTCCAGGGTTCCAGGGTCTGCACAGAGTATAGTGCCAGGGATCAAACCCCAGTCCTTGTGCTTTCTAGACAGGCACTGAGACCACCGAGCTATCTCCCCAGCCCATGTTTTTTTGCTTTGTTTTGTTTTTGTTTTTCTTAGCAGCTACACAGTTTCAAGACACAATCATTCTCCATAAATCTTGATCACACCTGGTCCAGGCCCTACTGGCTCTGGCTAATAAACTTCCCAGCTGTGTGGGTGACACAGCCCCAGTGACCACAGCATAGCCTCCGTGGCAGGTCGGGCTTTTCTGTGAATTTCTGAGCTGCTAATCATGTTTCTAGAAAAGTCTTTCCTACTTGAAGGAAGGAACTTGTGTTCCTTCTGCTGCCTGAGGGATGCCAATGGTCATTTTCATTTTCTTGTGTGTGTTTTCCTAAAAGTTTTTATAAAATTGCATTACCTTAGTAGTCAGAAAGAAGTAAGTTTTAAAATTTGAGATTAGTTTGGATTCCTGGTGTTCTTAATTGTTGGGAAACAGTTACCTTAATGACTCACGTGGAATCTATCTTACGTCTAGCAGAATGAAGTACCTGGCGACTTCAATTTTATCTTAGGTCAACAATATGGGCATTCAGTGACAGAAATCCCTGTAAGAGTTGATCTGTCCAGTCCCTGGGAGTCTTGGCCCCCTTGCAGTCCCAGCCCTGAGGAGCATGCCTGCGAATGGGAGGCCAGTCAGGCCACAGAGTAAGCTCAAGGGCAAGCTGTGCTGCACAGCGAGACCTCAGCTCCAAATAGTAAACAACCACAGAAAAAAAAAAAAAAGAAATAAAATTCTTGACACTGACTCTTATTCTCAGTCCTACTATAGACATATTTTCTACTCATTCTAGAGCATCTCAGTCCTTTGGGAGTTATCCTGAGACCAAAAAAAAAAAAAGTGTTTAGGGTATGTTAACATAATTTAAAGAGATGAGAGTTTCTTGTACATTGATATTCTGAAAAACATGTGCCACCAGGAATGACGCTTTGGGGCTCGATTGTTCATCTGCTGTTGGCCTGCGTGATATCAGTAGTGGTAGGAGTAGCACAGAGGCAGGCGTGGCCTAGTGTTCTTCCTTAAAACAAAAGCCCAACTACCAAGAAAAGACAAATGCCACCATGGCCAGCAGCCAGGGGCAGTTCTATCTCCCCTGAAAGCACCTGTCAGAGGCTTTTGGAACTTGCACCTCCTCCACCAGGAGACCAGCTGTTCTTAGGCATGAGTGAGAGTTTCATGCTACACGGGGTGACAGCTTCATGCCTGTCCACTGCCATCCCTGAAAAGAAGTCAAGGAACTGTGCTGATCAGAACCATTTGGGGCTCGGGGTGCCTAGAGCCCCGGGGTATGGAAACCAGAGAGGTCATGTGACTAATGGGACAGCTATGGTGGACAGGGGGGAGCTAGTCCAATGAACTGTAAGTTAGTCCTTAAGCTGACCAGCAGCCAGCCAGCCCCATGAGTTACTGGACCTTTCTGAGCCTCAGTTTACCCCCATAGAGTGCCACCTAAAGCCCCATCTCACGGTGTTGAAAGAAATAACAAGTATTCCTGGCACAGGCTCCGGTGATTGGATGCTCCGTAAATTTAGTTTCTACCTGTGAGTGTTCCCTTCCTTTTTTTTTTTTTCCTCCGTGGGAAAAATCTTTAGCTTTTAAAAAGACTAACTTTAAATAAAGTCTTCACAATCTGGGGCTAAACTTCCTTAAATTTCTCAAACATGGTAACTGGCAACATGCTATTTTCACCTGGTTACTATTTCTCAGGAAGAGACGCCTTCCTCAAGCCAGAAGAAATTACTGATAAAGGGAAGCATGCTCAATCAGTGGGGCAAGTGTTCTATGTCAGTGCTGTGAGCGACAAATGGTTTGTCATTTAACATGTAGCAAAGACTATTAAAATGCGGCAGAAAAAAGTATGAGAGTTTATGGGGCTGAACAGTTCAACGACGACCACAAAAGGATCGGTATCTTCCTGGGAGCGCGGCCAGCGGCAGTAGATAATCAGCGCTCTCTTCTGCTGTGGGCAACAGAAACTCTCCACGTTGAGCCGAATGCGTTGGTAAACTGTTGGGGTGCGGGGAGCTGGCACGCGCGTTGAGATGCACCTTCCCATCGCCTCCCAAGCAGTATTTTTCTTGCTGGCACGTAGATGGGGCTCCCCATGAGTTTGAGAAGGTGACAACAGAATTGAAGTGCAGAAAAGAAGGAAACTCAAACCAAAAAAGAAGCTCTGTCAAAAAAAAAAAAAAAAAAAAAAAAAATCAATAATTCTGCCGCTGAGAAATTGCCACCACCGTTATCCAGAAAGGAGTGGAAAGGTCAGAGTGGCTAAGCTGTGTGACAAATGAGTTTATAAAGCAGCCTGTGTCGGGAGACTAATTTAATTGGCTTCCTTAAGTGTGATAATGTACCACACTTCCTACAGACTTTTCCCTTTATTAAAATCTGAAAATTAAGCTGAGTGGAAGGCATACTGTGTCTGCCTTAATGGCACCAACAATATCAGTGTCTGCCGGAGCGCAGGGGCGTTCATTATTATTATTACCAATATCTGCCCAAAATATTAAAAACAAAATGAGGTGTTTTTTTCTTCTCGACATTGTGGACAACTTCAAGTCATATAGAGACAAGATTTTTTTCTTCGTCCCACCACAACCCCTGCCCTGGGTGTTTGGATCCACACTAAATGACAGCCGCCACTGCTCTCGAATGACAACCTAAATGGCCGCGCTGCCCTCCCTAGATTCCCCGCAGATGCGTTCTGAAATGCTTGCGTGCATGTGGCTTTACAGCTGGTTTCCCCACCTCCGCCAGCCATGTGCTATCAGGGTAGTGTGTGTTCCTGGACTGCCGCTTTCCACATGAGGAGAAAGCATATTTGGGAGACAAAGTCATTTTTATCAAAATTTTACACAAATCCCCACTTCCATAAAAAGATCTAGTAAAGGGCAGGACAAATAGCTCAGCGGATTAAAGTACCCATAAGCAGGTCGGGATTTGTTCTCTAAGCCTGCTGTGCCGGCCCCACCCCCAGGGCACACTGAGACAGCAACCGAGACTGGACTTGGTGTCCTGTGCTTGTAATCCCAGCTGTTGGGAGGCTGTAAACAGGCGGATCACTATGAGCCCAATCTAGTAGTAAGACCTTAAACACTCTGTAGACCCTTCCCTAAAAATACAAAAAAAAAAAAAAAAAATCTAGTAGATAAAGCAGCTCTGGGCTGTATATGTTTTTTAAAGTAAAGACATGCATTCATACCCACCAGGGCCTTCTGGGATATTGAGAGACAGGGAAAAAGCCAGTATGAGCTTGGGCGTTCGGGTTCCGTTCGGAACCAAGGGTGCTTGTGCACTAAGTAATCAAGGCCGAGCTTACACTGAGCAGCCCTGTGTCTGCCTGGGAAAGAATAGCAGGAAACCAGGGGGAAGACTCAGACCACTTGGTCGTGCTTCCTGCCATAGCGCAAGGGGCGGTGACAGAAGTTGCCAGAGCAGTCCTCAGAAAGGCCCAAGATTCCAAAGTCAAGTAAGTTTAGGAAATTCTGCATTGCACAGGGTAAAAATAGTCTTTCCCTCTATTTTTGTTTTCTAGAGGTTTGATAACCCCTCCAAGCCCATACGGTAGGATGCACTGGCAGCTTCCAAGCTGCAGCAGTGGTAACTGCACCCCTCCTGCTCAAGAAAACGCCCAGTTTGCACATCAAGCCCCACAGGTGGCCGTACTTCCCTGAATTTTCCAGACTCCATATATGGAGCGTGTGCTGTGCTTTTCATCAAGAAAAAACTGAAAACTCCTCTCCGGTTCTCATTCTTGCATTCATTCCTGCAGCAAGGCCCGTCCTCTCCACATCCAAGGACCCCCTGAACCAGGTCTTCCTAAGGGCCCCCTAGACCATGGCCCAGACCAGGGGAGCCATCTCTGCTCTCCTGCCTTGGCATAAAATCCCAGCCAGTGGTCATTCTACCGCCACCTTCCCTCTCTTTGGCACATCTGATTTGTCCACGGCTCCCTGAGTATTAAATTTAAAACTTCCTACACTCAAAGACACATCAAACATGCCCATCCCATCGTCCTTGCCACCTTCTGAAGCAGTTCTGGAGTCCTGTTTCCTAAGTGTCTCTATGAGACATGATCAAAAATACAGTGAATGCCGCTGCCTCGTGCCACCCCCTAGAGAAGTGGCTCATAACAACGAGATTCTGTGTCCCCCTGCACCTTGTTCATGTCATCTGCCTCCATGAGAGTTCTTGAAAGTCAAAACAACCATGAAAGGAAAACACTTTGAATTGATTAGGACACGGAGACAGGCTCAATAGCACTGCTAAGTAAGAACGTCAAGGGTTTGTCTTCCCATGCCTTCACTAACATAAAGCCCTCCAGATTTACCCATGTTGCTGCAGACAAACTTTCCTTATTTTTACAAGATGCATAGTATTCCCTGGTGTGTCTATGCTACATTTTTTTTACCCATTCACTCACTGACAGACATTCAGTTTGGTGCTAGATCATGAGAGTTTTTAAAGACTTAGGAATATGCTGCCTTTTACAGGCTGAGGGTCATGAGAGCACAGACCAATTTCAGAGCTTTGGGGTAAATATCCAGAAAGATGGGAGCATGGCACTTCCGTTTCCAGCTTTTTAAGGAGCCTCTATGCTATTGTTCTTAATGCTTGTGCTAATACATATTCCCTGTATGAAAGGGACATTTCCTAAGTACTTCACATGACAAACATTTCCACATAGACTTGTCCCCTGTGTCATCCTGTATCAGTCAGGGTTTTACTAGCAGAACAGTATAACACAACAGGTACAAATATGTAAGAAATCACAAGGTGGGCTTATGATGGTGAGCCACAGATTGAAGAGGACACGTGCAGAGGGCGTCTGCACCCTGGAGACTGGAACCAGCCCAAGATCTGGAGCACACTGCGGTGTTCCATGCAAGTCTGTGTCGGGAGGCCGATGGGTTGGGGATGGAAGGGACGGAAGGCCGATGGGTCTGCAATAGAAGGCTGAAGGATCCAGGCCGGGGATCCTGTACCACACAGGAGCCAATGTCCAAGCTGACTGCACAGATGAAGCCCCTCCAAGGAAGGGGAACGCGGCTCCTTCCTCAACCCTTCATGTACCCTTTTTGTGCTGAATCACTGGGGTAGCCCTCCCCACTCTAGGGCGAGCCCCTCCACCCCTAGGTGAGCCAGCCAAGTCGGCACATTGTCAACCACTGCACATGCTCATTTGCTGAAAGCCAAGATTAGGGAGGCTTAGCCCTCCTCTGGGGCTCATGCTGGCTGCTCCCTCTGTGCTACACCAGTAGTAGCCAGGTGAAGGGGTTCGCTTCAGAATATTTGCTTTATAATCCTCTAAAGCTCTAGCATGCAATGCCCTAGTAACTGTGGTGACCGCAAGGCCTGCAGCTCCTCCAGTCTTGTTATTGGGAAATGCATTGACATTTCTTTCATCAGGCACTTGGCTGCTCTAAACAAGTGAATTTTTCAGATAGCTAAAGCTAACTTGTTAAATGTCAAAATTTCATTTGTTTATATCATATTTGCTAAGGTGTTTCCAAAATATATGTTCTCCAGCATTTTAAAATAGCCTGTTTAGTAGCATGTAATGCTTTCTGAATAATAGATGATAAACTTTTAAGAATGCAGCCATTATTCTGAGCAAAAAAGAATGTTTTATCCTTTGTAATAGGATTGGCTGCATGATAAACAGGGTTCCATCCAACAAGAATGATAACACAGAGCCCTGATGAGGCGAGGCCCAGCAATGGGAGCACGCAAGGCCCTGGGTTCCATTCCCAGCAGCGCAGAAAAAGTGCAGCAGCTCCTGCTCAGAATCTATGAGTGACTGCAAGGTGACAGAGCAGAGCATGACATCAGGCCAGGTCACCATGTGATTGCACCAGTTTCCCACCGTGCGTCCTGCCCTACGGTGTCTCATACAGGACAGAAACGCTAAACAAGAATGGGGTCTCCAAGGTGCATCAATACTATAGAGCTCAATTTTGTAAAGGAGATCAAAGGTGGTATAATAATAATAAAACGAAATGACTTATGTGTCAAGCTTTATAAACCACTGTTTGATTAGTCCTCAGAAAATTCTAAACTTCCTTTAGGATTTTATGGTTGTGGCTAGCATACTTGACTGAAACAGTTTGTGCAAATATGGGTTTTATTTTCAAATATTCCAAAAAGGACTAGGACATATAAATATATAATGAACTTGCACAACTTGTACCACACAGGAGTTCACAGAGAACAGATCAGTTGTATGTGGTCTTTTTTGTGTGTGAAAAAAAGAATGAAAGATGGGAAAAAAAGAAAGAAAAAGAGGATGATTTTAAGGTTTTCAGGAACTGGCCCACACTTGAGGCTCAGCACAATTTCTGTGTCATAGTCTTTTTTTCTTTTTTCTTTTTTGTCTTTTTGAGACAGGATCTCACTATGCAGTTCAGGCTGGCCGTAAGCTCACTTTGTAGCTCAGGCTGGTCTTGAACTCATAACAATCCTCCTGCCTCAGCCTCCCGAGTGCTGGGATTGCAGGCATGCGCCACCATGCCCGGCTTGTGTCATAGTCTTGAGGCAGAAGGCTTTTTCTACTTGGAAAGCTCACCTCTTGCTCAGCAGGCCTTCACCTGATGAACCACGCACAACCTCCTCTATTTAGAAAGAGTCCTCCAGTTGCAAAATGCCCTACATAGGCCACTGTCTGACCCAACAACTGCCATAGTCCATCTTAGGTGACACAAAACTTAGATGACACATCACATAACTCAATTACAGAAGACAACCCAATTTTATTTTTTATCCTGCATTTTAATTTCTATTTATTTATCTATCTGTCTGTCTATCTGTCTGTCTGTCTATCTATCTATCTATCTATCTATCTATCTATCTATCTATCTATCTATCCATCTGAGACAGGGCCTTGCTGTGTTGCCCAGGTCCAGCTTGTAGTCACAGCAATGCTCCTGCCTTGCCCTCTGAAGTGCTGAGATTTCAAGGGCGCCCACCACACAACACAATTTTAAAATGGATAAGTGACTTTAAATAGCAATTTCTCCATAGAAGACCTTCAAGTGTAGGGATCCATTGGTCTCACTGTGAATGGTCCTGCCCAAGGAGACAGAGCAGCAGGAATGACAAAGATAGACAAGAAGACAAAAGCTGGGCCAGGTGCCCGCTGCTCTGCCTGAGGGGCAAGACTAAGGTAATGCCCAACAAAATGATCCATTATTTATTCTTTTGCAAAGTTTGTAACACATGACACAGTTGGCTTAGCGACTAACAGCTGGCCTGAACCAGACAGGATGTTTTTCTCAGGACTGAGGTAGCTTGTTTGCTAAAGCTACCACACCGCACCACAGCACTGAGGCCCAGTCCCACCTACACATATTTGATCACTTTCCTAGCTTCCTGCAGCTCCCAACATTCAAGTGGCCGCTAAACACATTAAAGGTGTTCCACACTGTTAGCCTTTGGGGACTGCCAATCAAAACCACAGTGCACACATCCCTACCATGCAGAAGACCCGGGCTCCGTCTCCAGCACCTCAACAGAGACACCGCACCACAGCACCGCAACAGCTGTAGAGCACATCCCTACCACGCGGGAGGCCCCGGGGCTCCATCTCCAGCACCTCAACACGGACAACAGCTGCATGATAAGGAACAACTTCAAACCCACTAGGGATGACCATAACATTTTTTATGTTTTTAAAACAAGGTCTTGCTATGTAGTTGAGAATGGCTTTGAATGCATAGTATCCTCCTGTCTCAGCCTCCCAAATGTGTATCTTTTTAAAGAGGAAAGTAAGTGTCACAGACAGCTCTCGCTGCATCAGTGTTCTGTGGTTCCTCTCTCTGACTGTGACAGGGTGGGCAGTTTAGGTAACCAAGGCTGGCAGTCGGAGCAAGGCCGCCACAGTCAGCAGTGGCGCCTCCTCCTGGCTGACAGATTTATACCTGTGCTGTGTCCCCCATGACAGAAAGAGGGAGTCCTGCTGCCTCTCTTTTCGTAAGGACACCAGTCCTGAGCGTGCCACGCAGAAGGGCCAGGCTCCATCTCTGTCCTGGCTCCTTGATGTCCTCAGAGGGTTAGGCCTTCCACACATGAACTCTAAGGGGACACAGACATGTAGAATATGACATCCATGCATCCCTGCTGGGGGCACAGAATGACACAGCCACTGTGGGAAGGCACGACAGTTCTTCAGTGAGTTTTCCCCAAGGTTACCATGTGACCAAAAGGTCTCACTTCTGGCTTTCCATCTAGAGAAGTAAAACACATCTTCAGGCAAAATCTAGTACACAAGTCCTCATAGCAGCCTTGTTCACGGGAGTTAAAAGGTAGAAGCGACCCAAATGTTGCAGACAGACAAATGGGTAAAGAAAATCTGATCTATCTACACCATAATAGATTATTGTCCAGATATAGAAAGAAATGAGATATAGACACATACTACAGTATTGTCTGCCTGGAAAACATGCAAAGTGAATAATCCAGAGACAAAAGACTCCACATTGTACAATTTCATTTGTAGGAAATGTCCGGAATAAGCCACAGGCAGAAGGTGGAATCGTGATTTCCTGCGGCTAAGGGGGAGAGAGAGTGGGAAGTGGATGTTGCTGCCTTGGGAGCTTCCTTTGGGAGAAAGTGTTGTGCAATTACGTAGTGGTGATGGCAGCACCAGGGTGCAGTGAGTAGGCTGAAGCCCTGGTGGAGAGGGTTGGCTGTGACGTGCGTGGATCTGCTTTAGTTAACACTGCTACAGAAAAGAGTAAAGGGCTTAATCAGTCCTGACATCCTGACAAATTTGGGAGTTTGGAAGCCTGTTTTGGTTCAACTTTTTTTTTTTTTTAATTTCCAAAACATTCTTTATTCAGAAACTTCGTAAATGCTTCTCTATTTTGTTGAATGGTTTTGTGACATATTCATACCCAAAAGCTGGCTCATACAAGCATTTTGCCCTCAGAAGGGCATCAGAGCATGCCTCCCGTGCCCCAGCTCCCGAGGCTGCGCCTGAGCGCAGTGCACGCCAACAGCCTCACGCGCCTCCGGCCTGTCCGCGAAGCCTGCACTCGGGCAAAACGCAAATATCCGGAAATCCTTCAGAAAAACGCTAGCGCTCCGGTCTTGCTGCTGCAGGCGCGCTTTCTGACTCCTTTAGCCGGAGGCTGCCTTAGGGGTCGTCCTCATCCGATCACACCCTCTTCTGCAGCGCTTTTGTTTCTTTGACTTCTGCCCTTGCCCAGGCCCTCAGCTACCTGCGGTAACGCAGACTTGGGACTTGTGGGATTGCTTGCGAAATCCTTCTGTGCAAGAGAACTCGTTGCCTTCTCAAGTGCTGCGGGGTGGGGAGGAAGCCTGGTCTAACTTTTCAACACAAATGTACAAGCTGATGACAACTGTATAAAGGGGCTCCAGGAACACGAACTACTTCTGAATGGGAGAAGTCAGTTCTGACAGAAGGGGCAGGAAAGACGCGACATCTGCTAGAGTTGGATTCCTGGTCCCTGGCTCTCTGATTTCTGCCATGCCTTGTTATGTCCTAGAATTGAAGACATCTGCTAAAGCCAAGATCATGTGAATCAGTGCCTCATATTGAATCTGAAGGCCTGTGCGGGGCATCTCAAAGTATCAGATAGGGCACAGAATCACAGGACCTCTCGTCCGAGGCCTGGTGACGGAGTGAGACATGGCAAAGAAATCTTCTTGTCTAGAGGTGTTTAAGGTTCCCATGGGTAGATGTTTTGGCTCTATGCCTTAAAATACAACCTGTAAAGTTATTCCAGTTGAGGAATTTGAATGCTCTTTAGTCTGTTTGCGTTGATGGAGACCTAGAGCTTATAAGAAAAGAGAGAAGCTCGGAGAAGTGACTTGTTCCAAGGTAAAGCTCAGGAAAATTGCTGTGTGGATTAGGTGTAGGTTTTGTCCCCCAAATCCAGCTCACAGCAGGAGGCCTGCATGGCCAAGAAGACAGAGGCTGCCCTGCGCGGCTTCCTATCTGTGGCCGATGTCCACTGCCCCACAGGAAAGGCTGTTTCTGGTACGGGGCAATCTGGGCTTTTTCAAATTGGAATTAAGGCAATTTGAAATTACATAGTATAAAAATTACAATCTTCATGCCCCAAGTGGAAATAATTGAAACTGTAAAGTTGCTTCTGTGTGTATCAAGCACCTCAGTTTCGCAGCTGGTGCAGAAGGGACCTGCAGACCGGGTATTGCTATTGCTCTAGCAGTGCCACTCAGCGATGTGGGCATCGCTGTCTTTATCGCTTTGGTCGCTGTGAGACTGCATTTGAACCTCGCAGTTTCTACTGAAGCTCCTCCTTCACAACACACTGCTGCGCAGCACCTCTGGGGAGAGACTGGACCTGGGAACCCCCAGATCCATGGGTGCCACAGAGCAATGGCGGGAGGGGTTCCCCTGAGGGCCCTTATCCAGGATGCTAGGACACAAAATGGGCTGGCTACTGAAGGTGTTAGCTAAAGAGGTACGTTAACAAAAGCGTAGGGACACAAATCAGCTTTGTATGTTTAAATTAACATCATAGGGCAGTCTTTTTTCAACCTTTTAATATAAGGCCGGGACATGCTATTTGACTATTGGTGAATGAACTGAAGCCCTGGCTCAGTTTTCTCCCATCAGGCACAGCCTTCCTAGATCCCTTTAGATACCTGGGGCTTTTTCAAATTATAACTTTCTTTAAAGGGAAGCAGGGGCCGGGGAAACGGCTCAGTGGAATAATTGCTTCCCTGGCAAGCGCAAAGGCCTGAGTTCAATCCCTGGTTCCGCAAAAAAAAAAAAAAAAAAAAAAAAAAAAAAAAAAAAAAAAAAAAAAAAAAAAAAAAAAAAAAAAAAAAAAAAAAAAAAAAAAAAAAAAAAAATAAAGGGAAGCAAAAGCTTAAGAGGCCCGAGTGAGGCGTGCATCTATATTTTTGCAATTGCCTTTCCCTTTTAACTATTGTCCAGCAGCTTTATGTTCACTGAAAGTTTTCAAAATATTCAATCAAGTTCTCAGAGAGACAATTCTTGCTTTCTACTCATATTTCATATATTTTTTAAATAATACTTCACTGAATTTTCTAATACTAATGACAAGTACAACCCGCATGGACCAAGCCAGGGAGCAAACGAGCAGAGCTCTGCTGGGGCAGCAGTGGGGCCTCAGGGTGCTGGAAAGCGGCGGGTGGGCAGGAGTGCCATGTGCAGTGGACGTTGCTGTGTTCTGTTGTACTGTGGGGCACATTCTCAGAATGTGTCTCCAAGCCCGTCAGAGCTGCCCCGAGCCACCTGGGCCCCAGGTGTGCATGTCTCCCACCTCTGTCTTCCCTGTGGCTCACTGCTCACTTACAAGGACTCCTTTATTGAGCTCCTGGGGCATCCAGGTCTGCTCTGTGGCCCCAAGTCCCTATGCCTACTGAGTATAGGCCAGCGTGTCCACTCAGACTGATGAGTGCCACAGTGCTGGGGGGGGCGCTTCACTCATGGTGCCCAGTGTCCTTCCACGGTCTGTGGCTGACTGAGCAAGTAGTTCTGTAGACTATGAAAAATCACGCGTGGACCCTGCATGGTAGCCCCATGCTGTAGCTGTTATGGTTCAGAGTCTCAGATGTGCAGAGCTGCGGCTTTTGTGAGATGATGGCATCATGGGAGTGCTGTGCCCACAGCTGATTAATCCATGCATGAGTGGACACCCGAATAGGTTATTAGGAGGAGGAGCTGGGAGGAGGTGGGTCAGTGGCAAGGGATCAAGGCACAGGCCTGTCCCCAGCTCCACTTTCCCTCCTTTCAGGCCGCAGCGGGCTGAGCAGCTTGCAGGCTGCCAGATCTTCTGCCTTGCTGTTTCTGCCCTCGAGCCATCACCCATGAACTGAGCGCACTGGAACCATGAGGCCGACCAGGCGTCTCCTTCGCGTTACTGGTGTTGGGCATTTTTGTTCCAGCAGTTGGAAGGTGGTTCGCACAGCAGATACAGCCCAGAGCAGTTTGGCTGCCATAGAATGACTCTCCTCAGGGTAAAGCAGTAGGAGGCACGGAATGCAGCCAGCACCTTCTTTCGGGGTTTGCTTGGCCTCGTGGACTCCAGTCCTGGAAAACTGACTGTCATCACTAGAGGCTTTGAAGAAGACCTTGGATGCCTTTATCGTTTCTTAATATAAATTACATTTTCATTGTAGTAAATTTGAAATTTTCATGAAAATAGGAAGAAGAAAATCAAAATTCTGGGAAAGCATCCCTGAAGTCAGATTTTTTTTTTTTTGAACAACCGGAGATTGAACTCAGGCCCTTGCATTTGCCAGGGAAGTGCATATTCCACTGAGCTATCTCCCCAGCCCCTGAAGCATCCCTGAGAGGTCACCTGCTCAGGCTTAGCATCCCTCAGCTCCCCTCTCCCCCCCAGGCCGGTGTCCTCTATCCTTTGACTTTTTTTTTGCATATATTTACTTTGGAAATGTACTTCCCATATAGAATGGTCATCATTTTAATGTCTTTAACACTCTTTTGCACCACTAAATAACTTCCAAAAGGACAGTCATAGAAGTGTAGCAACTGCAGCCCGGAGCAGTTGTTAAGAGGGAGTATGTGACTGTGCTCTGAGCCCTGGCTCTGCCTTGGGGAGATTATTAATAGCTCTGGGCTCCCTTCCCTCCTCAGGGTGTGGAAGTTGGAGTACCTGAATCCTAGCGCTGCAGAGTGAGCAAGACAATGTACTCATCCCACTGCCTGGCACAAGGTAAGTGCCTGACAGCCCCTGGCATCATGATGCCCAATGCATTACTATCTGATATTTTACTGTCCTTAAGCTGCTTACGGTTCCCAGTGGCTGTAACTGAAGAAACACACAGCCCACATGCACTGTTGACGCACCACAGCAACTTGTGTGCCCGCTACTGACCGTGGGCTGCCCACTTAGGGGCTTTCTTTCTGCATGTCACCTAACTCCTCTTGTTGTTGTTGCTGGGCTGCAGCCTGTCTTCGCTCTCTTGACCCCTAAAATCTGACTCAAACAAACCCCTCTCTCACTCTGGGGCCCCTCTGTCGTCTTCAGACCCAGCTCTGGTGCTTTGCTCTTGTGACTATGGGACGCAGCCAAGGTAGGTGGGGTTATTCCTTAAAAATAGCTTGTCATCTGTGCCTTTTCTGGTTTACTGCCACCCAACAAACAGTATGCCACAGCCTAAAAAAGAAGAGAATTACTAAATACGAATCTTACCAAATCTAAGATAGCACTGTGAAGAGTTTCTGTTTAAGAGTCGGATGTAACTCCAGCAACCACACAGGCAGGAGGTCAGCTTCCCCATCCAGCTGTACCTCTTGCCTTTCTGATCTTGTAATTTGGACTTTACCTTGAATTTTGAACAGTGAAACACTTTCTGTGTCTGCATTTCTCCGACAGACTGCGACAGACTGCACGCAGCAAGCACCGGCACTTGCTAGCGGAAGCTGGATGTCCCCAACCTGACCTCTCGCAGGAAGGAAGAGTCCAGCATGTGTCTCTGCCCCCTGGAGGCAGGGGTGTACCAAAATAGTGTACAGGAGTATGCAGTGTTAGCATGGATTTTAGAATATCTGGCTTGAATGTGTTTTTTTATTTTATTTATTTATTGTTTTAACCGACCACTGTTTTGATCTTATCAAACAAGAGTTTCTACTATTAAACTCTAAATTGACTCGAGTTTCGATGATTCTTCATCAGGATTTCTGAGCCTTTAAAGAGCATCAAGTAAAGAGCATTTCAGCGATGGTGGAAAGCCTCTGCTGGGACTGCAGGGACCCAAAATGCCCACTGCAGCTCAGTTTCTAAGGTCCAGAATAATTGGACTCCTGGCAATGCAGCACAGGCCAGGCCCACATACACCCAGCTTTCCCCAGGAAAGCAAAGAACACCTGCAACTTCACGACTCCCAACCTGTTGTGTCCTACCTGGTATACGCTACGCATAGGTCAACATTTCTACTGGACTCCTGTGCTTCGGGAATGCCTTCCCCTTCCTCTGATGCTGCCTAGATGTGGGGTGTGCTTCCTAGCTGAGATGCAGCGTAACAGAGCAGCCTAAAGGTGAAGAGGTCGCAGCTCACCTGCTGTCCTGACCCTGCCTTTCCTGTCTAGACCTGAACTGCAGATCTTAACTTGGCATCAGCAGGCAAAATCCCTGCTGCTCATCTAGAAAGCACTCAGCAAATATTTGTGGTCAATGATGTTTTTCACTTGTAAAGAATATTCCGAAGCTCCAGGGACATAGAGATAGCTGGAACACAGAGGCCACGCTCAGCAGGGGACAGTTGCTTGTGTGCAGGGTTCAGCAGTACTAAAGCCAAGCACGCCCAAACCGTGGCCCTTGGAGTGGCTCTCCCAGGGCTGGAGGACCAGCCTCACTGCTCCAGCAGGCACAAGCTTGGATATCAGGCATGAACAGCAGTGACTGTCACATGTCACACTGCCGTCCACCCACCCTGCTGCTGACCAAAGTGTTCGTGACTTCTCAGGCCAATGCCTAAACCCAGAGGCCACAGACAGCAGCTCCCTGCTCTCTTTAGGCTCCGGGCCCTGTGCTCCAACTAGAGGGGAACCGCTCTGCTAAATGAACCCATCTTTACCCAAATCACTTTCTTCACGCCACTCAAATCAACCCCATTTCTACCTATAGAAATCTCGCACTTCCGCTGAAGTCCCTGGGCCCATGTTGCTTTTCCTCAAAGCCTGATTAGAGTCCTCTAACCAGTGGCCATCTTGCACTGTGTGGGCCCCCAGCACAAGTGTGTTCTGATGTGAGTGCACCGTCCCTTCCTCTCTCCTTGCCCGCCGCAGTTGGGGCCTTCAGGTGTGCTCGGCTTGCATTTCCCACCGTCCAGTGCCCAGCCAGCACCTGGCACACAGGAGGTGTTTAACCTTTAAATGAAGGTTTGATAGGTGTTAGTTGAGTTGTATAAGCTCTTGACTCTGTAATACAGTAAAGCAATGCTGGAAGACTTTAGGAAATATTTTCAGAGGTTAGAGAGTACATAGATTTAGAATGAAAATATTCTAACCTAAACCATGAAATTCTCTGAGCTGAAACATAACGCTTAGAATTTAGATAGAATGTTTGACTTCCAGAGCTATTCCTTTATGCATGCTATAAATAGATGGAGGGCTCATTCCAAGGTAGCTTTTATTTATTGCATGCTGGGAAAAATGGTACTTCTTTTCTAATTTATGACACTTACAAAATTCTTGCACCTTATATTTTATGCATGTGTTAATTAAATTAGTTACTAGTATTAGTAGTCTTAAAAACAAATAATTTAAGATTGTGTTTCTTAATTTTTTTCTTTTTAGCATTCAGTGGTCAAATACACCATCCTAAATATTGTTACTTCAAACACACATAGGGAACTATTCCTTCTCGATAAGCCATGTCTATAATTTATTATTGATATCATCTATAATGATGCATCTATTTCCTCCTGCATTTTTGCACAGTCTTGGGTGGCAGGCAGCTGAACAAGCACTAAAGAACTTTCTCTATTAACTCGATTCTGCTCTTCAGGATGGATTGTGACATTGACAGCATTATGGATTGCTTGGCGCCCTTCCTTCTCCTCATTTTTTCCTAATACTTTGTTCTCTGGGGGCTGAGGGGCATTTCAAGGGGGTTCAGAGCATTAAATATGTGTGTGGTCGGGATACAGCACCAGGATGCTATGTGCTAATGATCTCATTCTGTATTCTGGCTTCTTTGTGTGTGTGTGTGTGTGTGTG
Organism: Ctenomys sociabilis; assembly: GCA_004027165.1. Lineage (NCBI taxonomy): Eukaryota > Metazoa > Chordata > Mammalia > Rodentia > Ctenomyidae > Ctenomys > Ctenomys sociabilis. The sequence goes on along the minus strand of PVKA01001149.1, from coordinate 58,652 downwards.
TGTGTGTGTGTGTGTTACACCCAGCCCGCTCACCACGGGCAGAGGCACCTCCCCAGTTCCACTTGTCTCGCTGATTAGCTGAAGGGTTTCTACACATACCATCTCAGCCTGCATGTTTTCAGGTTTGGGGATGATTTGTTCCCACGGGGATCACCAAACATGGATTTGGAGCATCTAGAAATGAAGCAAGTGGCTTAAAATTCAAAGCTGGGAACTGTGTTCTATTGGCTTCAGAATAATGCTTGGATTGTCTGCTTTGATGCAACATTGCTGGGCTGTGGAAGTAGTGAAAAGTAATTCAGTTGCCTCTCTTCAAAGTGGTGACCTGAGCATGGCCCACGAAAGGAGGTCCCATGCTAGCCTGTCAAACTCCAACTTCCAGAAGCATGTAGCTCCATGCTCTGAGGGTGCCACACAACATAACCTGTGGCTCAGGGCCTGCCACAGTGTGGGAACTGAGGCCTGCACCAGCCTTCTGTCACGGTGGACACGTGGCCCTCGCACCGGCTCTGTGCAGGCCCCTCCTTGCTCCTTTCTCCACCCTCCCAGCCAATCCCTTGCCTGGCCACCTCTGCCTCCTATCTGCTCATCTGGGGGCATGCTCTGAGGGCTGACAGGGCTCTCAGTGCAGACTGTCTTTTCTGTGTTTCTTCCTCTCTGTGTCTTCTCCACGGCTCTTATCACACTTCCCGTGTGATTATATCTGTTGGTCACTGATGTCTCCTTTATTTTTCTCTCATTGCTGGGACAAAATACCCGGTACCCAAAATGAAGGAAGGAAAGATTTACTTAGCTCACAGTTAGTGGATGTTTCAGTCCATGTTCAGCTGGCTCCAAGGCAGAGTGGCTCAGGGCAGGGGAGTAGTTCAGGGTGGTGAAGAGCAGGCAAGAGCGAAGGGAGGGGCGGCAGTGGAGGCAGCCAGCAAGCTTCTGCCCCCTCCTTAGACTGTAATGCACACCGCCTACCCAGGGCAGTGTAGCACTCCACCCAGAGCCTCGCATTGGATCGTTAATTGATCACAGACTCTAGAATCTGCCCCATGACTGCATGAGGTTTTGGGGGGGACACCTAGACACCATAACTACCAGTCTCCCTCCACCATGAGAAGCAGCATGAGCACAAGAACGTTCAATAATTTCATTCAGCGCTGTGCCTGCAGCCCCTAGAAATGCCTGACAGGTAGAAGGCACTCAACAAATGTTTGCTGGATAAATGAATAATGTCAACCCCAGGCACCTCATTTCTTTATTTTCTCCATAAATCTGATCATGCTACTCCCAAGCTTATAAACTTTCAATAGCTCCACATTTCCTGCAGAAGAAAACTCAAAAGTGTTAGTTTGGACTTTGAATCCCAGCATGCCTCTCCCACTCTTCTCCTGCATTCCATGTGTCTTTTGATAAACCAGCCTGGTGTCCCCGAGCCTGGCTTCTCACCCCTGCACTTTATGTGTGCCTGCCCTGTCACCCACCCTGATCCTTCTCTCTTCCCAGCTTCCCTCGGGACCCAGCTGAAGCCGAGCTCCTGGGAGAAGCTTCCTTCCCACCCATGCACTACAGCCATGCCTTGCATTACAGCTCCTTCTATGCCCACCTTCTTCTGCTCTAAGCTGACATTAATTAGCAAAAGATCTGTTTTCACCACTTTCCCCTTTCAATGCTTTTTAAATTCCAAATGGAAAGAGGATGCACAGTTGGCAGGAGCAGGGAAGGATGGGAGAAGAATTAGGACAAGAAGAAGGATTAGGACAGGTTATGTCCATGCACTCCCCAAGACAAATGCAAGCATTATGCACTGCAAACATGAAGTCATAAAAACGTACAGAATAAACTGAGACCAGCCTTTGTCGCCTTCGCCCCACCACTGAAGAAGACTGTGTATATGCAGCTTGCTGCAGCGGGGCAAAGGCGTTGGTTTCCTCCTTCACTGCCAGGCATGACTCAACATTCTGCATGTTCCAACTTGGCCGCGTGAAACACCTGACTTCTTTACAGTTGACTTTTTGCAAGAGTTTTGGGAAGGATGAATGAATGATGGACATATGGGTGTGCAGATAGCACACGGCTCAGAGGTGCTGGGTACTTCCCTGAGGATCCTACTTCTCTTGGTAGAGCTACTGCTGCTACACTGAGCTACTTTGTAACCATCCTTTCTCATGTGTACAGTTTCCTCCTCATGTGCCTAACTAGACCATGCCACAGGACTAGAGGACACACGTGATAAAAGAGAGGTGCAAGTGATTCATTTGGGGGACCAAAATTCAATGTGTACAATGGGGGAAAAGGATCCTCTGAGGCCAGACTGAAAACCCACACCAAGGCATCAAATGCATTGCATACAAGGCAGCGGTGCACAGTTTTAAAACTCTGAAGTATGTTACTCAGTCTTCAGGGAAAAGCAACGAGCAGAGAAAGCTCATGTTGAATGCCATGGAACCAGTTGTACACTTGATTCTGGAAAAGGACTGAAAGGACTTGACATTAAATGGAGTGACTTCATCAAGGCAGACAAAGGTGGAAGGTGGAAGAAGGGTCGGAGAACACAGCTGAACACACAGACACTGCCATAACTCATGCTCTCGGTCAGCATGCTCAGAGCTCTACTGCACCAGTGGAAGTCATGGTCGGGAAGCAAGGTGTAAGCCCCTCTCAGCAGTGCCAAGCTTTGCAGCCCTGTGCTGTGAAAACCCTCTCCTCCCAAGCCCATGCAAGGATCAGAGCATGAGTCTGAGAACACCATACTTTCTTTTGTGGCTGCCTCCTGGGGATGACACAGCAGCCAACAGCATCTGTGGTGCAGGACTAGGGACGGCAGCCTTCTGGATCCCAATCATGAGATCTGAAGCCCATGGATGTAGTGTCCTGAGGGCTGGAGTCTCATTCCTCAGCACCTGAGCCTCACACAAGGATGCCTCTTCCACCCCAATCCCTGCTGAGACAGCTCTTCCTCTTGCCCATTGCCTTCTCACCCCTGCTGACCTGGGAGACAATAGGGGGTTGTGAGCTCCCAGCTTTGTCCCCTGCACCCCCTTTCTCTGTATGACAAGAGAAGCCCATGTTTTCTCAGACTCACCGCCCTCTGAGTGGAAGGCCTGTGGCCCCGTCTCCACAGCATAGTGGGACCTTGACACCATGACCTGGCCTGTGGAGTGACAGTGGAAGGGACACGTGCAGTTTCCAGGCTATCTCATGCAGGAAACGGTGCCATGTTGGTGACTGAAACATGGCCCTTGTGGTAAGTGTTTCTGAACCACATGGATGTGGGTCAACCAGCCAGAGAAAGGGAAACTGTGCTCCTGCAACTTCTCAGACTGCAGATTTCCTCTTCTTTAGTTGAACCTAAGTGGAAAAGCATCTCACTGTGTTAATTCAGATCTCGAAGAGCAGCCGAACTTGAGCTTAAACTGTAGCATTTCATGAAGTGACCTGCCCCCTGAACACGTTTTTCCGTCTTTGTTTTGTAACTCTCTCCATAATCTACCCCTCTCCTCCAACTCTGGACACTCAGAGCTTCCTCCCTCTTCCAGGTTGCCTTCCTGCCACCCTGCCTGTGTGCACCGCCCTCCAGGACCGATACCGCAATCTCCGGGCCTTCCTTCAGCCTCCAGGACTCAGCTTGACCTTTGTTGGTAATTGTCCCTCCTACCTGCGCATCCCCAGCAGCACGTCCTCTCTCCTTGGCTCTGTCAACCCTTTCTCTGTGACATCAGGAGGGCTGCAGACGGTACCTCCAGGGTCGCATGTCCTCTGGTTTCCAGTGGTGACTGGAAGGTAAGGGCCAGGAAGGCGGCTGAGGTATTCATTTTCCTAGGCTCTTCTCTCCCTGGCCACAGCCCGAGGCAGGGACAGGGTCTTGCTAGCCTCTGGCTTCATCCTCACTGCAGTGATTTCCTTAGTGCTGCCCATTCATTTGTAAATACTTCTATATTCAATTCCTTTCAAATTCCATTTTTGAGCTTGCCCCTGTTTCTTTTTGGAACCCTGACTCACAGCATGTCTCCTGAGACTGTCATTAGATGGTGACAAGCTCAAGGTCAAGGACGAAGACTAAGATGCTTTCCATCAGGTGCCTAGCGCAGCACCTGATGCACAACTTTTGCACAGCTCTTCATGCAGGAAAAATCATTTCTGTCCATTCATGATTCTTAAATTCCCCAAGAACAGTTGACTTAACTTGCATAAATGTATATTATGTATCTAAATTCTCACTGTATTTTCAAGTGAATGTGGAATTCTTCTTGTAGTCACACAGTGGCTAAATTTCACTCCAACATTCATTTCTTTCAGCCTGTTCCATTTGCTTATCTTTATCTTACGTTGATACCTTACCATAATGTACACTGTCATTCCATTTTTTAACGAAAAATACTTAGCCAAAAAACACAGGATTGGAATCCGTGGGTGCCACCAAGGGCTTCCTTCTGGCGGACATTCACCTCGGAATCAGCACTCACTCGGCACAGTGTGTTCATTATTTCGAAGCTCTTGAGAGTGAAACTTTTCTTAGCTTCAGCTTTAGATTGGTCGTTGGTAGCACATAAAAATTGCTCTTGTGTCATGAATTTTTTTTTTTTCTGTATTTTTGGGAAGGGTCTACAAGGTGTTCAGGGTCTCACTACCAGATCAAGTTCTTAGTGATCTGCCTGTTTACAGCCTCCCAAGAGCCGGGATTACAGGTATGGGGCACCATGTCCAGTCTCAATTGCTGTCTCCCGAGGGCAGAGCCGGCACAGCAGGCTCAGGAGAACAGATCCCCAGCAACTGCTCCTGCTTGCAGGTACTTTAATCTGCTGAGGTATATTTGGCCGGCCCCTGTATTCTGAAAATTTGCTAAATTCTTTTATTAGATCTAGTAGCTGGGAGTGTGTTTTCAAAATTTTATACGCAGTAGTTTCCTCTAATTTATGAGACGCCTTGCGCTATGCCTAGGGGACAACCAAAAGTCTTCCGCTGATTCAGCACCACCCTTGTACTTTGGGGTGCTGGTGAGTATGGGAACGTCACAGGAGCACAGGCCTGCTGAGAGTGCAGTCGCAGACCCAGTAGGCAGCTGTGAAGAGAGAGCAACAGTGTCTTGCTCCAAGGGGAGTGGAGAAGGGTGACCTTAGATTTTACTATGGAATGTAAAATTTAGAACCTATGAATTGTTTATTTTTGGAACTTTCCACTTAATTTTTATAGGCCATGGTTTTCTTAGGTCTCCTGTCACTGGATACTGCTCAGCAACCAAAGAGGGGACAGTTTCCCTCCATGGCCAGGGGCATGATGGGGCAGTCAGGGCCGAAGCAACCCGCAGAGCCAAGATGCTTACTTAGGTCTGGGAGGGAGCAGAATAGGGGGAGGGAAGAGGAAGCGGAGGGGGAGAGGGAAGGGAGATGGAGACTACTTGCCGTAGCCTGGGCTATCTGGCACCCACCCAGGAGCAAGCAGGAGATACTTGCTAAATTTTTTTTCTTTTCTTTTTTTTTTTTTTTTTTTTTTTTTTTTTTTTTTTTTTTTTTTTTTTTTTTTGTTTTCGGCAGTACCAGGGATTAAACCTTGCTAGGCTTCTTAGAAACCTAAGGAAGGTGACCAATCAGGAAGCAGGGTCACAGGTCTTGCCGGCTGTAACTGAAACTGTGGCTAGTGAAGCTACGGGTAAGGGGCCGTGGCCTGCGCCGTGTCAAGGTCATGCCATCTGCTAGCGGGACAGTCTCTCTGTTCGCATTCTGGCCATCTTCACCCGTCTCCTTGGGACTCCCAAGTGACTGGTCTTACTTCCCAAATGGGCCAGAATGAAGGAAGGACAGCAGTTTGCGAGCATAGTTAGTTATTTGACGTTTTGTTAGAAGAGAAAAACAGCTCTATCCCTCACAAGGCTTTTGTGACTGCCCTTCCTTCACGGGTGGTCCTAGTGGCAGAAGCAGGCTCCATCTAAGGGTGTGGCTTCCAGTGGGCCACTGAGAAATTCTTCTGAGGAATTTCTGAGACCCATTGAGATAGTAAAGCTCCGATTGTGAAGGTGTAAAGGAAGGAACAGATCTTACAGGGTGAGCCCATTTCTACCACTTCTACACAGCTATGTAACTTGGGTAAAATAAAAGAAATACACCTATCCCTACGACCACGAGCAGAAAAAACAAGAGCGATGTAAAGGCCCCGGACCCCCACTGCACACTCGCAGCCCCGTGTCCTATGTTGTGCCTCCACTGAGGAGGACAGGAGAGTCTCCGCTCACTCTCACACCTGCACGAGAGGGCCGGAAGATGGCTCTTCACCTTCCAAGAAGGCCGCCCTGCTTCCTGAGGCCCCCTCTGAGTTAGGAGCTGCGCTAAGGACAATCTGTCCTCTAAGAAGGGAAACAAACTAGGACCTTGAGGCATTGTTCAGAGATCAGAGAAGCTATGGGCAGAAAAGTAACACAGGACACTCGGGCTGGAACCGGAGAACCGGCACATCCTGCGACCCACTTTGAGCTAGAACTATTTAAGGAAGTGCAGTTCTGATGCAAAAAGGAAACATAATCTAAATCTCCCAAAGAAAAATTAATTTTTAGTGCATAGAACCAAGTTTCTGGATCTGCTTCTCTCTCTTCCTCAGTTCTCACACCCTACGTGTATTCTAAAACTTTCTGCTCAACAAATCCCAAAATACCACTCCAGTAGGATCCCGAAAAGTCTTATCCGTTCTCATTTCCTTTATTATGCAGATCAATTTAACTTCCTGAGACATCTCTTTTTAAATTCTTATTTTTATTTGTCCGTGTTTGCAGTATAACGTTGATATTTGTTGTGGGGAGCTGGTGCGTGTGCAGGACAGCTCTGCACTCTCCTGTCCCCCCTGGTAGAGGCTCCCTCTTGGTGGGGTGCTAGAGTGAGAGAAGGACAGCAGTTTGCTAGAAGACTGAATCATTTACTTGATGTTTTGTTGGAGAAGAATAGCTCTATTCCTCACAAGGCTTTTGCGACTGCCCTCATTCACTCATGATCTATCAGCAAAACCAGGTTCCATCTAAGGCTATGGCTAGCTGATGAATGGTCGAGAGGCACCCCTGTACAACAGGGGTACTATCTGGCTTGTACTTTGTTTCTCATAGAAGGAAAGCCATCCCAACATTAAGCTTGCTCATGTGCTTTATGTCACTTGAGTTACATTCTCCAGGCACACTCATGTGCCTACAGAGCACTCAGGTTCATCCTTCTTTGTGGCAGAGTAGTGCTCCACTGCATACCAGTATACATTGTATTTGTTCACCTGTTGATGGACGTCAGGGCTGCTTCTGCGATCTAGCTGCTATGCATTGGCCTCCCCTTCCACCCTCACTTCTTGAGTTTTCTTTCTTTCTACTCATGCTCACATTCTGAAGTTCAAAGCATCCAGAAATTGAGTGGATAAAGCTACACCTTCGAGGGCCAGATAGCTCAGCGAATTAAAGCACCTACTTAGGCAGACGCAGGGGTCAGAGGTTCAATCCCCTGCATGCCATGCTGACCCCGCCCTGGGACGTGCTGAGGCCATTGAGACTGGGCGTGGTGGCACGTGCTTGTAACCCCAGTGCTTGGGAGGCTGTAAGCAGGAGAATTGCTAGGAGTCGGATCTACGTAATGAGACTTGTAGATCCTGCACTAAATACAAAAGAAAACCCCTACATGCTTGAGTGAGGAAGGAACAATAATCAGACACTGATGAAGTTCTTGTGTATTTTCTTCCACCCTTCTTGCTCTCTCCTATATGTCCTAGTGTAAAAAGTTATCTTGAGAAATCATAGGTTAGTTACTTTTTAAAGTTTCATTCATTCATTCATTCAAAACTACTTATTCAGTAGTTACTATGTGTCTCTTAAACAATGGTAATTCCAGCCTTTGGAAGAAAATCCCACGTCTTATCAGTGTAGTCTCGTACCTTCCTTCTATTTCTCCTATTCTTCCCTTCAAGTTTCTTCTAAAGAGTCTCTGAAGACATCAATAATAGGCAATCAGTTGACTGATTATATTATTATAAAGAGGAATTTTCTGTCCACTTGCACCTCAGGAGAATTCCTCAACAGAAGATGTGTGATTTCACTGTAACTAGAACAAGTAGAAAACTACAGCATCATCTGTTATCTGCTGTAGATTTTATTTTATTTATTTATTTTTTTAAATGTCTTTTTGAGACAGGGTCTCACTATGCAGTTCAGGCTGACCTTCAGCTCACTTTGTAGCTCAAGCTGGTCTTGAACTCACAACAATCCTCCTGCCTCAGCCTCCCAAGTGCTGGGATTACAGGCATGCGCCACCACGCCCAGCGTCTGCTGTAGATTTTAAATACTTAAGGACTGTCTTTGGCTTTATTTACCCTTAATTCTCCACCAAAGATGCCACTTAATGTTTTTATTTAAGCATAATGTTGCTGTGTACCAACTGGACTACAGAGCGCTCAGATGTTTGATCCAACATTGTCTGCAAGGATTTGTCTCTGAAGTTTGCTCTCAGCTGTCCTGGGTGTCAGCTTGCTGTCTGTAGATCTCAGGGCCTTCCCCCTCCAAGTCACTTGGGCCAATCCTTTGTAGTATATTAGGTGTGCCTGTGAGTATCATAACATGTAAATGTAATAGATAATGATCTCTTGGTAGTTTTGTTTCCCTGAAGAGACTGGACTAATACAGTTAGAAACTATAGGTCTTTGTTTATTTTGGCATCCAATGAAAGCTTTAAAGGAAAGTGTTAAAGGCAAAACTATGTTTTTGCTCCTAGAAAAATGATACCAAAAGCTACATATTTATGGCTTCAGGTTGGTTGAGACTAGAAAATGTTGAGACCAGATTAATGGTTCTCAATTTTGGTTGAATATTATAATCATCTAAGATTTCTTTTTAAACAATTACAATGACCAGGATTTCCTTTCAGATCAATAACAGCACAACTTCTAGGAGAGACTCTGCCATCAGGATGTTTGGAGCATCCCTAGGAAACTGCAATGCGCAGCAGAGGCTTAGGTGGTTTTGATGATTTCTAGTATTTTGGGAAATAAAAGGGTTCATTCCTTCCTAGCTTGAAGTTGAAAGAAGGAAAGTGGATCGCAGAGTAGCAAAGCAGATGAGGAATAAGCCCTTACGGTCTTGCCTTGGAATTGGGAGGGGCACCCATTATCTTGTTCTGAGGTTTGAAAACTCCAAGCATACCACCGTGGCCATATTTAAATGTAAGTTAAAAATGCAATGAATGTAATGTTTTAATAATCTTTTATTTGACCTATCATGACCCCTTCCATGCTTCTGGCTTTGTTTGGTGTAATATAAAGTTGAACTAGGCAATTAATTAGCTATACATACGCTATGTAGATTTAAAATTAAAAAAAGAAAGTCACCAAAGAAGATTAGTTGCCAAGCTTTCCATTGTGTAAAAAAGTAATTTACTCCGAGACATGACTAAATTCTTGGAAGAATTTTTCGTGCAGTGTTCAGAACATACAATCCTTTCTTAGTGAAATAGTAGGACAGAGAGGAGAGAGAGAGAGAGAGAGAGAGAGAGAGAGAGAGAGAGAGAGAGAGGCTAGCAGAGGGAGATGGACGATTATAGTTCTTGAGAGGCCATTAAGGTTCAATTCCCCTGCCGCATACCTCTCTCCATTCACTCAGCCCCTGTAAATGACTTTTCTGATTTACAGCACAGAGGAGGGGCTCTTCATTTCCTGTGTATTATTCCATTACTTACTAATATCTGAAACTGGACTGAGAGATGGTGTAGCTGTATGGGAGGAGGACAGGGAGGAAGTCAAAATTGTGTGCATTTGTTCTTTGAGATGCAGGCTGTGTTTGTTTTGCCAGTGAACTCATTTTGTCAGGAATCTTACATGACAAAAAAAAAATCTGCAATAATTTATTAAAACTGTGAGAGAAGCAAAAGCAATTTTTTTTTTTTAAATTTAAGTGCCAATGAAATCCTAGGATTGATCACTTTTAAAAATATATAAAGAATCTCAAGTCAAAACAAATGCACACTGTCTTGACCTTGTTAGGCTGCTCCTCAGCTAATGCTCCCAGCTACCAGGGAGGAACTGGTTCTTAACTGTTCCTGTGTGAATCATCAAAGCTGGGGCAGAGACAGGAACCACATTTGAAAATGGCTTAAGAAGAAAAGCTGATGGGTGGACAAAAGCTGTGCAGCTTGTAATTAATCACAGAACTTATATTTGGACAAATAAAAATGTGTGGCTAAACGTTAAAAATCACCATTCCAGAGGATTAGTCTTCACAAGAGAAAAGGGAACCAGTGTGCAACTGCTTCGATGGGCTTCCAGGGCACGAAGGCAATTGGCTTTTGGTCAGGAACACTGCTGTTGCATATTGTTTGTTGTCCTACTGGGTTTTCATAACCAGGACCTTGCAATTCAGGAAGTTATTTTTTAGATTTCAATTCTAAAGGACAAGAGCCATATTTCTTTTGTGTACAGAGTTTGTTATTTTTATAGAAACACACAAAACATCTCAAGCTCACCAATAGGTAGTTATCCAATAGATTTTCATCATTGTCCTTTATCCTAATTATTAAAACACTGACTTTTTCTTTTCAATGAGTTTGGTGGTTGGAAATGACGCATGATTGGTCTAAGGCTCTATGATGCAATCATAACCTTTTTTTCCCTAGATATTGGTTCTCCCAGCTTCACTTGCAGTTGCTTGTGACCATGTGATCAGTTTGAGCCAATCAAATGTAAGAGGGCCTCCCCAAGGTTTTTCTGGGTAATATTTAGCTTTCTGACAAAAGAGATGTGTATTTAAGGAGGTTTTTCCTAGGGTGTGTGCTGTTGATGATAGTACTTGATGCTGTAGATGAAACTTGTGACCCTCACCCATGAGACAGCCACTATGATAGCAAACGAAGACAGCATCAGTGATACTGCCCAGAGCCCTGACATTGGCAAGCCACCCACCAAGTCCTGGGGTGCCTACAAGATTCTTGCTGAGTGAATGGTAATATCCTTTTGACTTGCACCAGTTGTCACCAATACAATTGCTTCCTTTCAGGACATAGGTTCTGGCTACCTTGTCAAGTCACTGTGGAGTCTCCATTACTTTCCCTTTCTTGGTTTATTAATCCAGTTTTATACAAATTTTAAACATTTGGTAATCCATGAAAACAAACTGAGTTTCCTTTCTATGAAATCTAACAATTCTTACTTTAAAGTATGAACTAGTCTTATGGTTACATTAACCACCAAGACTCAACACTAGTCATTTGTAGTTAGGTACCTTGACAAGCATTTCACATCTGGAAGGTTGGTACTATAAATCTAGCCATGCATTGTTTCTATGTTGATGAATCAACCTTGTTGTTTATTTGCTCTAAAAAAGCAATTTTTTAATGGACTTCAAATTTTATAGAGTGCTTTCACATGTACTTGTTCAACTGATTGTCACATCATGTGGCAGATATTATTTTTAGCTCCTTTTATAGATAAGGATAATAAGACTGAGGAAAATTAAATGACTTTCTCCTGATAATTCAATTAATAATCTCAAGTAGTTGGATGTAAATCAAAGCCTGCATTCATTCTTCCCCAACAGCAAGTCATAGAGAAGCCACTTGAGAAGCTCCTAGGCTCTCAGTTGTGAACTTCAGCCCGAATCTCCCAGGATACATTTTTAGTATATGACATGAAACTTCACAGGACTTAACACATGTGACTTATTTGCCATATCTTTTTTTGTTTGTTTGTTTTTATTTTTATTTTTTGGTGGAACCAGGGATTGAATTCAGGCCCTTGCACTTGCCAGGGAAGCGCTTATTCTATTGAGCCATCTCCCCAGTCCCTATTTACCATATCCTTAAGAAACTTAAGATAAACAATTAAGCTCCAGTAGAACTGGTTTTAAAGCATATTTAGAGGGGCTGTGAAAGGACCTTAGAATGCTATGCAGAGGCACTCCTGTGCTGAGCCGTCCACAGTGGTTTCTCCTGCGCACCACACCAATATGTAAGCTCACTGAAGAGGAAAATGCTGTCTTAGTTGGTGGCACAGTGCCTGCCACGTGGTGAGCATCTCTACTTATTTCCTAAATAAGTGAATTATTGCCATAGTCCTCATAAACCCAGAGACTCATCTTTTCTCTCTGAAGCTCACACGGTCTGTCTTCTCCCCCTGTGACTTTGGATACCCAAGGCTCTCTTCAGCTCCAGGGAAGAAGCAGTATAAGCAGCCACATGGTGAGGTTTTGGCACACTTACTCTTGAACTGAAGGAAAAATCCAAGAACAAGATCAAAGCAATTAGTATTTTCAGTAGTGTTGGAGGCTCCTAGAAGTAGCCTATCTGTCTTCTGCCAGGAACCGTCTCCCTCTTGATCACTTTTCTTGGTAGGGACGCAGCGCTGCAAGAGGCCAGGGCACACCTCTGGTTTTCTGTATTGCACGCACGTCCCCACAGGTAGTGAAGGGAGCAACTGCATTGTGGAAAACTCTGCACCAATTAAAGAATCAGCAGAGCAAGATTGGAGCTCAGAGTGTCTTACGTTTCTGTGAAGTTTTCTAATGGATTTTTTTCCTGATGCTTTGAAATGTGCTTCTATTTGCACTGAACTTAATTGCTCTAATAAAAGAGAGAGGCTCATAATCAGAATCCAAAAAATGTATGAGCTATCACACACACACATACACACACACACACACACACAAAAAAAAAAAAAAAAAAAAACAGGGTTGTCCCAAAGACTTTAAAAATATTCCTATTTGGATTTTATTTTCAACAGTATGTTCAGCGGTTACTTGGTGATCAGATTGTTTTCAGAATGAAGGGAAGATCAACGATCAGCGAAAAATTTGAGGCATTAAATAGAATGAGTTAACTTCACAAACATCAGCTAACTAGAAGGCCCATGGGGGCTAAAATACAGGCCATCTGTGATCCGAAGGAGTCACAGACGGCAGCCGTCATCGTAATGTTGGAAAAGTGAATCTTACTATTCACCATAGCATGCAAGAAAACTTATGGAAATATGTGCTGTTATTAATCTCATACCCACCAATATTTGTATTCCTGGGAAGGAAATTCTTGAGAAGGAATAGAGCTGTGAAAATAAATGTTCCTGCTCCATACGTAATAGCAGGCATCCGACAGACTCCGAGCTCCACAATCCATCACGCTCCTACAGGTGAGTGCTGGGACAGTTTATTGAAAGCTAAACTTACTGGGTGTTTTATTTCTTCTTGCGGCCTCTGCCATATTTTATTTCTCTTCATTCTGAAATAGCTAAGTAGAATGCTAGAAAGTCAGAGGGGACACTCACTTGTAGAGAGAATCAAAGAGAAGGTTTTACCCAATTTTTTCATCTGCATTGTCAGCTCTGGCAGTCCTTTATGATGCAGTTATTTAAGGAACTGATTTACATAAAAATATATGGAAGGCAAACAATTTGGAAATTCATAACAATTATTAAGTAATTTCTGCAGGGAAAAAAATGTAATCACCACTTGGACGGTGGGGTTTGGTTTCCAATTTTAACACTTTCTTTAAATTCAAATCTTTAAGTGGAACCATAACATAAAATGCTCAAGTTAGGTGTGGTAGCGCACATGCCTGTAATCTCAGCTCTTGGGAGGGTGAAACAGGCAGATCTCCATGAGTTCAAGGTCAGCCCGGGCTACATATTGTGTTCAGGGTTTCCTTGAAGTACACAGACACCCTGTCTCAAATGTACACCCATATATATTCCTTTTCAAAAGCAAAGTAGTTGAAGAAAGAACCTTTGGACTCTTTTCCCCATGGCTTCCTTAGGTTAGCACCCCAACAGACTGCTGTGTCTCCCGGAAAGACAGCTGGAGCCGGCAGTCCTCGCAGTTCCATGGGGTAGCCCTGTGACTGCGGAGAGCAGTGTCGCCCCTTTGGCCTCCATCCCTTCAGCAGAAGGAACGCTTTGTTCAGAGGCCTGATACTGAGTTCTTATTCTGATTTCTAAATATAATTACTCACATTAAGATCTTGCAAAGAAATCTGTTGGGAGTAAAATCTGAAGAGAGGCTCCCGTGGCTTGCATTAGCATTAAACGTGTGTTCATTTGAAACACAATGCACTTGTTTGTTCTTTAAAAATGCAATGAAAACCTTGGCACCTTCAGGGTCACTTCTTTCCTCTGTAATCACTGTGTTTTACCTTCTGCTCACACCTCCCACAACACCACACAGCCAGATACTTACCTGCAGTTGTCAAGATCTTAAGGCCCTTAAAATTACACGTGTCATAGTTTCAGTATCATGTTAGCAGGTTGGCAAGGATCTCATTTCCATCTGGAAGAGCTGTATGATCAAGTATACAAGTTTCTTGGTCAAGTTACAACATAATATACATTTTTATTCTAAAAAGTATACCCTCACCTGGCAGGGCTTGAGAATTGATTTTTGTTTCCACGCACAGCTGTTCTCCATTCTATCTTATATGACTGTGCTGTGCAGTATTTGCATATAAATAATAGTACCTTGTACTCCTGGTATCATTGGAAAGGCTATGAGTGCAGAGCAGATTGAAGGGCACTGATGGAGTGATCACCCAGGCAATCGGAGGAATCGATTGCCAGGTAGAGCTGTGCAGGAGGCATGAGATGGGAGGAAACCTGGACAGAGGACACAGAAGTCTTGGTGCCGAGAGCCCTGAGTTCTGAACTCTGGGCACAGACAGCTCGGAGCAGTATGCTGCTGAGGAAGGGAGAGGCGAGGGATTGCTGCAGCCAAGCAGTGGCCTCTGCACTCTGCAGAAGAGGACGGACACTGATACAAAAGATGTCAGGCAGGCTGTACAAGACCCCTGCTGCAGACACATGTGGCCACAGCTCCTACTGGCCTCCAAAAGACAGGTGAGTGCCAGTCAGATAACACTGACGTCACATGAGAGAAGTGCAGTAATTTTCATAGATCTGACCTAGCCTCCAAATTTTGTGATTTTTCTCAGGAAAAAGGAAATACTAATTTGATCTTGCACACAACACAAGCACATAGAACTAGGCGCAGAATAATTCAGAGTATGTAGCAGTTACTTGCAGATGTGAACCTTTCAGATGACAATGTGTTGGAGATCCTGAAGTCCAGTCTGTTCCCAGGCAGAGGAGGAAATTGAGTCTGGTGATGCCTGCTGTGGGTCATCAGAGGAGCTGACGGCTCTGGACGCTGGGGTACTCTCTTCCGTCACATGTATGGACTCCAAGCCATTCAACTTTTGTGCTGATCTGCACATTGGAGATAATAGAAGCCACTTATCTGGACAGATCTGTGTGAACAAATAGAACTGCAGATTTGAGGCAACTGAGCAGATAATTCCATCTCCCAAGATGCTAAAAATGTTCCAATGAAAAATACAAATAATTGAATCCTGGCTATTTTATTTGAGAAGTTTTTTTTAAAAAATATATGATTTCCTTACTCTCCATATTAGTTCCTTAAGTGCTCAGTAAATAAAAATAGTGTTCTCATCTCCAGGGGATGGCCTGAGTAAATAATTTAGGCCATAAATATAACAAAGAGAGAGAACAGTGATCAAGTGCAGTATCCGTGATAATAATTTCTCATGTCTGAGAAGAGAGCAGCATCTTGTGTACAGTTCTTGCCAAAAACGCTTAACCTGGATCCAACATACAGATAAGTAATTTAGAGCATTCTACAAAATAATTCTTTTTAAAAATGTATTTGTTCCAGGGTCTCACTACACATCTCAGACTCATAGTGAGCCTCCTGTTTTCAGCCTCCTCTGTGCTGGGACTACGAGCATGTGCCACCACTCTCAGACTGGGTTGCTGGCTCAGTGTGCCCTGGGGGTAGGGCTGGCAAGGCATATAGGACTGGGGATCGAACCCTGATCCCTGTGCTTGCCTATGCAGATGCTTGGTCCACTGAGCTATCTCCCTGGCCCAAAAATAATTCTTTAAAAGCATTAGTACCATGAAAGTTTTTGAAAAGGAGAAGGATGATTTTAGATTTTAAAGAAGAGATAACTGTGCCCAACAGCTAACTCAATGCCCTGTTCTTAATCATGCAGATGAGAAAGAAAAAGTAGCTAAAAGATGACAGTGGAACAATTAGGAAAATCTGAATACAGATCTTACTGGGAATAATGTGATTCCATCAGAGTAAATCCCTGGAGTCTGGCGCTGGAATAGGCCAGCACCCTTTTTCCCAGGAGCTTTGTGTGCAAGGCAGAATGTACAGCACACTGATGCCTACATCTTACTTTCAGGATGTTCAGCCAGAAAAAAATGTGGGGTCGTCATGTGGGAGGTATGGGAAGAAAGAGAGCATCCATGGGAAAAGGCTGAAGTTGGCAGTTCTAGGGGAAGGACACAGTGACTTTACACTGTCCTTGAAATTTTTCAAAATAAAAGTTAGGGAGAAATATTGAAAGCTCTGTGGGTTATTGAGTTCCATACAAAGGATGCATTAGAAATGAATAAAATAAGAGCCTTTATATCTTGTCCAGTAATTATTCCTGGCCCTGGGAAAGC
This sequence comes from Ctenomys sociabilis, assembly GCA_004027165.1. Taxonomy (NCBI): domain Eukaryota; kingdom Metazoa; phylum Chordata; class Mammalia; order Rodentia; family Ctenomyidae; genus Ctenomys; species Ctenomys sociabilis. Next base: position 42,209 of record PVKA01001149.1, on the reverse strand, counting down.
ATCAATTAACAAGGTTAGAACAAAGCACAGCGTAGCGCTTGCAAAAATGCTGCGGAAGTGACAGGACTAGTGGAGTGTGTTTCCCAAGCAAGTTTCTCCGCATTTATTCTAGAGCTCAACTTTGGTAAGTACTCATCATCAGCATTGTGGCTGAGATCATCCAACCTGTAGAACTGCGGGACACGGAGGCTTCAGAGTCACACGTGACTGGAGCAGCTCCCACCTAGGTCTGCTTCCGCTGTAGCATGTCCGTGCCTCCCTTTCTACCCAGCAACAGAATAGTCTAGCAAGTCTACTCCTTGTGCAGTGCTGTGTGTGTATTTCACAAACAAAAGAAGGAGGGCCAGCTGGACAGCTCAGCGGAGTTAAGTGCCTGCTTAGGCAGAGCGCAGTGGCCAGGGTCCCATCTCTGGCGTGCTGTGCCGGCCCCGTCTCCATTCCCCCACTGTGTGCTGAGACAGTGATTGAGACTGGGCGTGGTGGTGGGTGCCTGTAATCCCAGTGCCTGGGAGGTTGAAAACTGGAGAATCATTATGAGTCCAATCTATATAGTGAGACCCTATAGACCCTTTACTAAATACATAGAAAAGAAAAAGAGAGAAGGGTTTCCCTTACCTGCCTGCTTTGGGTTAGGCAGGAAGTTGCCCCAGAGATGAGGACAGTGGAACCTTGGAGAAGGAAGAAGGCAAAAGAGGCACTGGCAAAACATGGGCAGCGGAATGAAGGAAAGCAGCTGCCCGCTAATCAATTTATCTAAAATATAAAATAGGATTTATTATTCCCAGAATATCAGCATGACTTTTCGTTCGTCCTAGCCCCATTTATTACTTCTGCCATTTTGCCCTTATTCATTGACAACATCTTTTTTTTTTTTTTTTTTTTTTTGTCTTTTTGAGACAGGGTCTCACTATGCAGTTCAGGCTGGCCTTAAACTCACTTTGTAGCCGAGGCTGGTCTTGAACTCACAACAATCCTCCTGCCTCAGCCTCCTGAGTGCTGGCATTACAGGCCTGCACCACCACGCCTGGCCATTGACAACATCTTAATGATAGTTTTCTTTATATATGAGTCAAATATTTTGGTCCAGATAATAAGTCAAGTCTTTTTATCAGCCCACTTGACTGTGGGTTACTTTTTAACAAGAATTATCATGATTGGTTGAGAGTGGAAAAATTAAGACCTTTGGAGGAGGGGCTGAGCCTGATGCCAGGTTCCTTGCAGGTGTACAGCTTTCCAGAATCTTTTGGACACTAAAAAAAAAAAAAAAAAAAAGAGGCAGAGGGAATGTCTGCTGGGCAGGCAGGCAGTCATCAGTGTCAGTGCTGGCGACCTGTAGGTCAGCAGGATGTCAGGAGGTGAAGCTTGAGGAGAGAAATGACATTTGTGAGAGTGGCTCAAGGGGCTCCATGTGTGCCTGCACACCATGTGTGCGGCAGGGAGCGCAGCACAGACAGAACCTTGGGAGAAGGCGTGATGGGGTTTAATTAAATTGAATTTGAGGTGTCCTTGGAACAGCAACACAAACACTCAGCAGATGTTTAAAATTCTAGGTAGAGCATTGGTCTGGCTCCGTAGAGACAGCAGGGTCATCAGCATATGGTACACATCAACACCAGGGAGTGGTTAGATCACCCAAGGAGGACAGTGGGCAGGAGAGAAATGGCAAGTGCAGTGACATCTTAGGCGGAAACTAGCTGGACCTCTCTTTTACTGGACTCTCTCCTACAGGGGAGATTAGAACGGTAGTTGGGAGATATATCAGTTAGTCTCCTGTGCCTGGAACAAAATACCTGTCACCTGTGACTTAAAAGAGGTTAACTTGGCTCACAGTCACAGATTTTGTCCTCCTACCAGCCAGTTCCAAGACTCAAACGTCGTGGTGCAAGGATGTACAGAGGAAATGTGCCTCAGTTCCTAGCAGCCACAAGGTAGAGAGACAGAGAAAGTGCCTGAGAGGAGGGACTAGGGACCACAGAGAGTCCCCAAGGCCATGACCCACCCAAACACACCCAAGAATGTGCTTTCCTACGCCCCTAGGCGATGATCAGCTAAGGTGAAGGGACAAACCGTCACAGGCAGTGCCTTGGAAAAGATAATGGGGCAAAGTGAGAAACACTGTCCAGCAAAGAGGTCTGGCCAGCTTCCGCCTAGGATATCACTGCATTTGCCATGGGAAGCTAGTGGCCCACAGGAAGTGGGATATGAAAGCTGTGAAGAGACTAGAACAGGAGGTGAGGAAGTGAAGGAAATGGTGGCAAACAACATTTGGAGCCATTTTGGCAAAATGAGTGTGCGTGTTTCATGTTATGAGTAAAGGAGCAGTGGGAAGAGACAATGGAAGATGTAACAGAGGGAGATGGGTTATTTTAGGAAACATGGAAAACACCCATGTGGGTGAGAGGGGTCTGGAGGTACAGAAGTAAGGGCTGAGGAAAGTTGAGGTTGGGTCAAGTAGGAAGGGTGTGAGACAGAGGAGTGCATGGACCAGCAGGCTTCAATGACCATGGTGGTGACAGTCTGCGCTTCACCAGTGACTGCTTGTGAGGCATGCCCTCAGGGCTTGCCAGTGGCAAGTGGGAAAGCAAACGTAAATAGTTTAAGAAGAAAGGAAGGAATGAAGGAGGAAAGGAGGGAGGGAGAAGGAAGGTGCTGGTCTCTATAATATGAAGGAGTATGCAGTCCTCTGTTGTAGATAGATCCAGATACTCAAGGGACAGCCTTCAATTCTCTCTTCTCCATAGCTTTGCCGTCTTCTGTCTACTCTGTTTCATTTCCTGGTGCGATCGGTCCCTGTGCCCACACCACTGTTCTGCACTGCTTAGCACCCATGGATACCAAAAGGAGAGTCTGTTTTGCAGTCATACTTCAGAGTCCTAGGGAAGATTCTGATTGTTTCATATTGAACCAATGGCTACCCCCAAACAAATGTCTGCCCCCAGGACAATATGGTCATTCACCCAAAGCTCAGGCAAGAGAATGGCGAGTGGACAGTGTTATTGCCAAAATACAGGAAAGTGGATGATAAGCAGACAAGTATGGGAGTTAAAGACTTGTGTAGAGTAGAGAAGACCTTGAAGAGTACTTAAAACTATTCAGGTGCTTCACCTTGCTAAGTAACAAGGTTGATTGGCAGAAACATTATGGATGCAGCTGAGTTGGAGAAAGTTCAGCCAAGGATTTAGCTAAGAATGTTAGCTCCTCAGAGGTAAATAAAAACGATAACATTATGTACACTGTGTAGCAGGGCTAGGCTTAGTGCTCAGGGCCATGCCATCTCACTTAATCCTCATCCCACGTCCATAAAGCAGGCTGGTGGAGAGACTGGTCATGGCGTTGAGCTATCAGTGATTGACATCCTATGAGTAGAGGGCGATGAAGCACTGTCTTAGCTGGGTGGAAGCTAAGACAGTGGAGGCCAGTAGAGAGGGAGAGAGAAAAGTCTGAGGCTCTGAGGATCTCCAAGAATTGACCAAGATCAAGGGTGCAACAAGGAGAGCCTACGGAGGACAGGAATAGCTCCTAGCACACAGTGCTGGAGTTTCAGGTCAGAGGGGCATTTCAGGTTCATTTCTGCCCAGTTTTCATTCCTGTCTGTCATGGTTTGAATCTGGAACGTGCCCCCAACCCCCATCAACTCAGCAGTGGGGCTTTGGGAGGGTGACCAGGTCATGGGGTACAGCACTCAGCCTGGGCTCATCCACCATGACACGAGCAGCTTTCTCCTACGCAGGCCTTTCCACTCACCTTGGCACTGGCTGAGCATGAGGTAAAGCTTCTGAAATTATGTAGAAAAATAAACCTCTCTTCCTTCCATTATAGGGGTTGGGCACTGTGTTCCAGCAATAGGGTGACTTAGACAGAGCTCTAATACCCCAGAATACAACTTCAATATCACCTAGAGCCAGCTCTCTGGTTGAGTTCTAGGTGAGTAATCTTAAATAAATTCAAGTCTTTTTGAGGCTCCTATTTCTTTAATTATCAACCCGAGATCATAAAATGCCAACCTCAGAGGTGGTATGAAAACTGAGGGAACTGATGAACATATGGCACCTCTATTGTACTACAGATAATGTTCATTACACTATGTCCATCACTCACTCTGCTACACACAGTATCACAGGTACATAATTACTATATAAACAGCATCACCAGCTTATAGATAACTGAAAGATGCTTCAAAAGCAGCATGAGGGCAAGGCTCAAAGTCTCCTGCATCATCTGTCCTTAGCCTGAGTTCCAGGCCTGGCACAGAGGATGCAGTTCACACTTAGGTGAGCAGCACAAGGATCCGCTGCTTCCTACATGCGTATCTAGAGAAGACGCTTTTTCTCAGCTATGCTTCTGATTCTACCCACCCTAAAGCCCACTTCTCTCTCCTAGGTTCTACTTAGCAAACATGTACTGTACCCACTCATGCCAGGCCTTGGTACTGGGGTGTGGGTGGGTCTCAAGAAATGAAGGGAGGCAAGCACCTCTTCATGATACTCTGCCCTTCAACCTCCCAGACACTGGTAGCCCAAGACTTGTGTGGAGAGCAGGATCCCTGTCTGACATGCAGAGGGGGAAGGTGGCACAGGGCAGACAAGCAGATGGCTGCATGAGAGGGGGCCAGCATGATTGCTCTTCAGGGCAGCAAGTCTCCCTTCCACTGCACATGCAGTCGCCCTCTTGACCTTACTGGTGGTTGGCTGTTTTCTCTCACCAGTTCCAGGTGACATTGTCAAGTACAACTCCTGTCATGCTTGGGAGCATAAGGAGTACCCATGCATGACAGAATGCTGTTTCTTCAAGTTCATGTCTTCTAGCACTAGGAATGGCCCTAAACACCTATGCTGGTCCACCAAAAATCAGTGAGACAGCTTTGTATGACCCAATTCCCTCTAAAAAAACAAACAAACAAAACAAAACAAAACAAAACTATGATTAAAAAGTTCATTCACCAATCACATGTTGCATAGACCTGAAGTGCACTGTACAACACTCTGGCTCTTGACTGTACAACAATGAGGAACTCACAGCCCCAGGTCTGGAGACACAAGGCAGGTGATACCAGTGTTGCGCCTGGGAATGGTGCACTAGCCCAGGGTAACTGATTGGTGGGGACACAGAGCAGATTTGCTCTCCTTGGGGTGCAGAGAGAGGGGGCTTCACCCGGAAGGAGCATTTGTGATGTGGCCTGGAGGGGCCACGTGCAGCTAGCTTTCCAGGAAGAGACAGAAGGCAGCAATAGGCACACTGACGAACGTGTGAGAAGCTGTGCGGAGAGGCCGAGCAGTCTGTCTGCGGAAATGAGCCAGGCAGGAGGGCCGATGCTAGCGCTTTCATAAGGAAGGACACCGCAAATGAACTTCCTAAAACTGAGTTCAAGCCCTGGAGGTGCTGTGTGGCACCATAGCTGCTTGTTCTCCTAGGACATTTCCTCATGCAGCATCATGAAGATAAAACCCCTTACTGGTTGTCCTGGGTATTTAGAAATGACTCAAACTTCATCCAATAGGCAATCAGTTTCTGACCTGGTGGTCTCAAATGATAGCCTTGGGTAGCATTCACGAAATAACTTTCCAACACAAACTGAGGATGAGCTATGGGAGCAGACCTGGGGAAATTTCCTGTACTTTCCTGTGTCCCAGTTTCCCCACCTGCAGAATGGAAAAATCATATTTGATCACTTGGAGTAGCATGATTTGGGGGTGCTAGAGTTATTAATGACCAGATTGAAATCTCACAGTGACCTGTTGCCGCCACATAGTACCAGTGTAAAATCTCCCCGGAATGGAGGGAACTAGGAAGGACATTGTCTTGCAAAATGATTGCGGCACTTCCAAAAACAGCAGAAATGATTTTAGGTGGAAGTTTATATTTCCCATTATGATTTGGGTTAATGGAAGGATGACATTATTATCCAACACGATGGCAGCCACTCTAAAACTTCAGTTTGTATAGAAATCAACCATGCAACCTGCAGTAAGTTAATATAGACTCCTGAACACCCACCTCCTTCCATCCTGCTCAATTCAGGGTCTTGCCCTGGGTCTGAGATAGCTGCTGAACTCTGTTGTCATGTTGCTCTAAGAAAAAGGGAAGGGAGAATTTGTTTTCCCAGTTGGTCATATAAGTCACAGCTCGGACCCCAGATCCCAGGCTCCACTCTCTCATACTGTGGTCTCCAGCCCAGCACCTGCCTCCCATAGGCCCAGAATTCTCTGATGCTCAGAGCACATTGCCCTCAGCCAGCAGCGGGCAGGAAGCAGCACTGACTTTCCGCTTGTAGCTCTGGAGAAATAGCTGCAGTAGCGAGGCCAGCAGAACGGAGCCTGCTATAGCAATGGGCGGCACATGGCTCTGAGTCCTCCATTTTTCTTTTTCTAATAAAATTAGCTGAAGCACTAAAAAAAGAGAGCTGAAATAAGCAGCTAAGAAGATTCTGCTCTTTTTCCATTACTCGCCCAAAGAAACCTCTGGGAGTAACTTCTGGAGCAAGCTTTATGGTTCATACCTGGACGTCCCCACCACGCCTCATGGGCTCGTACTGGGCGGCTCTACACTCACAGGTGTATTAAATCCGCAGATGAGTTTATGGCTGAGAGAGCTAAGGGGCGGGGCCAGGCACAGAGGCGGCTCACGTGGGCGTGGCCTGGCGGGTGCAGCCTGTCTTCCCACCAGGCTTCCAGTGTAGCGTGTCCTGGGTGGCTGGTCAGCCCTGCGCTCTGCTACTCTGCCTTGCCATCCCTCTGCTGCTCTGCCTTGCCATCCCGCCTTGTAGCCAACAGGCTGGGCTGAAACTGTACACCACAGCAAATGTCTCTGCCTTTAAGTTGCAGGTGTTAGGTATTCAGTTCCAGCGACTCAGAAAGTGACTAAGAAGTTCTAACATTTTGCAGAAATGACAAAGCGTGAGACCCACGGGACAAAACCTACACCACTGCAGCACTCACTCGCAAAGCCAGCCTGTGAGGTCCTGGATCAGGGGGCAGGTGGCCACGCCAAGCTTCTCCCTCTCAGCTACCAGGCCTCTCGGGCCTTACGGAACTGGGGCTCCTGGCACTGCCAGCTCCCTGGACCCAGTCCCGCCTCCTCCAGCTCCCAGGCAGTTGGAAACCTAGAATCTTCCATTCTGGTCGTTGCTGACAACCGAAAACCTTTGTCCAGGGAGACAGCCTCCTGCACAGCCTGCTTTTGCTTTTTCCCAATCTGTCCGACTCAGTTTCCTGCCGGCAGCCGTATTCTTTTTTCCAGCTTTAGACCAGAGAGTGCCCTGGGCCTTGGGCCGGGTCCCTGGAGCTATGCCCAGGGCTTGGCCCAGTGCTTGGCCTGCTTCCCGGGAGTTGTCAAGTGTTTGGACAGTGTGTCTGTCCCCTCAGCCGCCTGCCCCACAGTCCTCTCCTTGCAACGGTGGGGTGGGAAGTATCCATCCTTGTCACTTTTCCAAGCATGACCCAAAAGCGGCTGCTCGGCTTTGTGGTGGAAATAGGCCCCCTATGCGGTTGAGCCCTGGCTCCACGAGAGGCTTCAGGGATGTCTTCTGAGTCCGTCAAGAACCATAAAACATTTTAAAGGCCTTCTGGGCCTTGGGCTGTGGATTCCCCAGGAACCGCAACCTGAGCTCGGCTTTGGATTGCATGCAGGCTTATTCCAGAATTTCTCCATCCTAAAGATCCTGAGGCTAAAAATACCCTTCAGCGTAGGGAGCAGGGACAACCTGGCTAATTTTAGCCTAAGGAGACCGTACGTGAGCAGAGCGAGGACCAGCCTTCTGGGCCCCAGCGGAGCTCCTGGGAAGGCGCAGAGGCCACAGAGGAGGACGAGCAAGAGGCGAGGAGGGCGGGGCGCCCGAGGGGGCAGACACACCTAGCGTGAGGCAGGGTGCGCAGCCGCAGCAGCTGGCCCACCCGCCAAGCTCCACGGCTCAGAGAAGTGTAGGGAGGCAAAGCCCCCATAGCACCACGAGGTGGGTGGTCACCCTGAGCTGCATATCTGAAACTTCTAAATCCCAACAGCTTGAGCCTCTCCATATCTAATTTCCGGTAGTAATTCTGAGCTGGGCTAGTATTGTTTATGAACAAAACCAAAGCTGCCTCTTCCCTCCAATAAAGCCACTTAGCCTTTGGACACAAATCCATATAGTATTTAGCAAATTACTTTCTGTCCAAAATCGTAAGCAAGAAAGCCAGTGAGTTTTTCTCCCCCATAATTCAAAATTCTTTGTTCCCATATATAAACAGAAAGAGATGCCCAGACTGGGTTTTGGAAAAGAAGTTTAGCTTGCAGGATGCAGCATTAGAAAATATATTGTTTCACCTTTTCGTACAATGAATGTGGGGAGGAAAGCGCTGGGTGACCTTCACCCTGCCCCGAATCGAATGCTAGAACACAATCGTGGATGCCTGCAATCAAAAGACAGCACAAACTCTTAAATTCACTTTAGTCCATAAATGTTTTCCATGTCTACTGATTACAATAACAAATCATAGACTAAATCATCATTCAGATTGCTATTTATCGAATTCCCACACTTGCCATGAGCTGGAGATACTTTCCACATTCCATTTCTAAAAAGTCAGTAAAATTTTTCTAGTCACAAGAGTAAACTTAGGCATCCTACCATGGATAATGATAAGTGAAATTGCAATCTGTGGTCCTGAGTGTAAATATTAGCTTCACTCCAAAGTGCCTCCAAATAAAGTAACTTCAAATTATAAACTTTTCTTCAAAATACTCCTTTTGGACAGAGAAATTTCATAACAACTTTGGGAAAAAATGACTTCTGTGCAGCATTAAACTTAAGAATATTTTTTATCCATAATGCTACAATTATTATCAGGGGTTCACTAACCCATTTAAGATTTTAGAATCTTTTCTAATTTTAGCATGCAGTGCTTTTTGGCTAAACATATGAACTCATTACAATATAAATGCAGAATTTTTGCTGCAGCAGCAGCAGCACTCTTTTTTTAATTTTTATTTTATTACAGTACAAATATCAATGAGACAGTTTTAGGATACCTTGACAAGATGGATTTGATAAATTAATACATTGCAAACTTTTCATAATGTTTTGGTATCATAGAAGGTGCATACATGATATTATACTTACAGACATTATTATACCATATGTCTCTTATCAGTAAATTAAGAGAGTGTAGCTGTTTGTGTATCTTATTTTTTATACCTGAATTACATGAAAGATTCAATAATTAATACTTTCTACTTTGTTATTTTCCTAGTGGTTGTCCATAGTACTAGAAGCTGACATAATATCCTGTCCAACCACCATTAGTGCAAATCTTGCCTCTCATAGAATTATGTAGAAGCACGGCGTTATCTATCCCAACTGTACTGTCCATACACACACATTATGATTCTTCCTTTCTATACCCCTTCCTTTGTGTACCACTGTCAAAGATGGGCACTCCATTGTCATTCAACATGTAAAAACATGTTACAGGTTAGCAAACAGCAATCAATTTCAAGTGCAGTCAGAGTAACCTCATGTTAAACCTGCACCAAGTCCTAATACGTACATTCTCCTAGCAAATAGCACTAGCGATTGGACTGGTTATTAAAAACAAAGACAAAAATAGAACTGGGACACCAGAGTATAGTGTAATACACATACACAGTGTAGTGTGTTCAGGTACTTAAGGTACAGCTTTAGATGTAGATTTAATACACAGAAAATCCCAAACAGCCTTATGGAATCCCCCTATCTCTCCCTCCCTTCCTCCCTCCCTCCCTCCTTCCCTTCCTTTTTCTCTCTCTGTTGCATGTGTGCGTAGACACACACACACACACACACACACACACACACACAGTCTTCATTTTGACCCAAATTTGCTGGCTTGCTTGAAATGAACTTCTACCTTTCTCCTTACACACTCATTTGAAGTAAAACTATAAAATCTGGAAATTTGGAATACCAAAAATTATTTATCTCAGGGGAACGGATTCTGCCTCAACTCCACATACTCTTTCTTTTCTTTTGTCATTCACTGGGTGTTAATTTTCACAAATCTTCTCTAATGCCAACCAGTGATCTGCCTGGGAAACTTGCCTTCACAGGCAGATGTCCGGATCAAAAAATAGCCTCGCCTCTCCTTATGGAAGAAATACACACAAACACACATCGCACAGAATAAGGTTGGATGCTGGGGCCTCCTGATTGACATCCATTTGTCACTTCCACTGGAAAATTTTTATGGGCAGCTCCCAGGATGCTTGGACAGATTCAGAAGGAAAGCGCTGACTAATGATGCGATTATCTATAAACGAAATACCAGTGGAGGCTGGGAAATCCGCGTGGAGTTGCTCCTGTGAGCAGCCTCGGCGAGGGGGAGGGGAGCCAAGGGAGCCAGAAAGAGGTATCCTGAGAGGCCAATTAATGAAAAGAAATAGCAACGGATGTGTAAGAAGCTAAGACAGATTTAGTTTTGGGGAAGAGATCTCAGTCTAGTACACAGGGCCAACTCCAGTGGAATTATATCCTTTGCAATCTTTTTAGCAATAACATTATTCTGCCCATCAATAACGAAGGGTTGTTATTTTAGAACAAAGTCAATACATTTGTTTTCCTGAGACAGACAGGGGCAGTATTGTGCTGTTCATGAACTTCATTAATATTCATTAATTTTTCAAGCAGTTTGGTTAGCTTTGGCTATTATCTGTACAGATACTTTGCCTTTGAATAAAAATAATAAACATGAGCTTCATTATTTAAACTATAATTAGCACAAATTCAGAACCTATATTTTTATTAGTGGACATTACTTGGTGAAGAGTATTTTTCAGAAGGGTCTATTTTAATTTATTTCTTGGGGTAAAATTCTAATAATAATACTAAAATAAGATAAATGTAATCAAAATTAAGCCAAAAATACCTTTTTAAAATGTTTCAAGTTAATGTCCATTTTAAGCAATGCCACAAATGACCTAGTCAGTTTGCAGAGGCATCTGCTGCTCTCAACCCCCCCTCCCCCCGCAAGGCTCCCAGCACCCTTGTACACCCAGGGCCACTCACCTTAGGAAGTCACAATGTCCAGAGCAGCACGGGGCTCACATCACTATAAAAAGAAATTGTTTCCTCATGCTCCCTGCTCCCATTCTGGAACTAGAAACTGAAACCCTGAAAGCTAGCCTTGTGCAACAGGGAAATGGGGGACAGAAAAGCCGATCAGCTTTATTTCTAAATATGCCCAGCCACAGGAAGCATACACACAAAAGTCCTACAGCCCAGGACTCAGACTTTTCACACACGGGGGACAGATTAACCGCTGGGGCACATAACTTGCTGGCCCAGGCTTGGACCTGGAAACGTCCGCACACAGGTCCTTCCTGAGTTCCGGCCACACCAGAGTACAACATGTTCAGTAGCATTTTATGGATTAAAAGAAAAAAAGTAAAACAAACATGCAACTCAAGAGAAGTTGGGATAATTCAGGAATTTCTGCAGGCCTAGCTAAGGGAAAAGCTCTGTGTGGAGGGTTTCAAGAACAGCCTGTTCTATAACTGCATTTGAATTGTATTGATCTGTATTTGTCAAATGCATGCAACATCTAGTCCTGAGAAACACTTCAGGTACATGTTCTTGAGATTTTGTTTCTGATTTTCTGTGCTTGTTATGGCTTAAGGAAAACCATCACCGTGGCATTAGTGTGACATTCCAGTTGGGGGCAGTCTGCAGAACAGGAAAGTGTTTCGCCTCTTATTATGGAAGATGCAAGCCTAGAGACCTAATTTTTCCAAACACATGGTTATAACAGCTCACCAACAAGTAGAGTAAATTGAGTTCCTGGCTCCCTAAACGAATCAAGCCCGCCTCCTGCATTTCCACCCACCATAATGGGATAATGGTGTCTCTTCAGGGCTATTTATTTTTATTCCGACTTCTTGAAGAGTTGGGAAGAATTTGCTATCCCCCCAATTGGAAACATTGCAGTTCAAGGAAGCAGGCGTGGGTCTGGTGAGGTGACCCCACAGGGGTCTCTGCATGCCAAGATCCCCAACTTGAATACAACGAGGGCCCCAAAGAGAAGCAAAGTTAATCCCAAAGTGAAGCAAGTGATCCCCTAAGGACACCACTTCTTGCATGCTTGGGGTCTTACCCTTTAAGGTGGGCTTGCCCTCTACCCGCTGGGCAGGATAGTCCTCGCTTGGGTGAAAGTAGGAGCAGAAAGGGTTAACCCCAGGAGTCCTTGATTGGTGGGGGGATGCAACTCGAACCTCAGGCTCCGAGGGGACAGGTAGGACAGGGGTTCATCAAGATGTCATCAACATCCCCAGAGCCCAGTGAAGGCAGAGCCCAGGTGCTCCCCACTGTTTTCTCTGCGGGGCCGTCGAGGTCCCCAATTCATGTGCTTGTGCCACCCCAGTGCCCTCAACTCCAGAAGGCCTGGAAGCTGCCAGCAAGCCTGTTGTTTGCAGAACCGGCCTGCAGCAAGTGTTGAGGCGCCAGCAGGGGCTGGGGTGAAGTGAGGTGACCCCATCTTTGCTGGTGCCCCTTCCACATAACCTCAGAGGCAGGGCAGGGTCAGGGCCAGCGGAACCCTCCCATAGGGACGCCTGCTAGTCCTCTACGCGGATGCCCCGGGGGCGCACTGTGAGTTCTGAGCCGCACACGCGCGCGCACACGCACACACGCGCGTGCACGCCGCCCGCCAGCCCGCACCGCGGCGGGGACCCCCGCGGGGAGCGCGCCGCCCGCGCTGCGCGTGTTGACAAACTTCGGCGGCCCCAGCCCGGGTCGGCGCGACTTCCGGGACCGGAGCCGGCGCGGCGGCGGCGGGAGGCGGCCGCGCGCGGAACAGCAAATGCTATTCAGCCCGAGCGGTTTCAAGCCGCCCGCGCGGGACGCCGCCGCCGCCGCGCCGAGCCGAGCCGAGCCGAGCCCTCCGCACCGGGCGGGCGGGGCGGGCTGCGGGCGGGGGCTCCGGGCTCCGCACCCGGCTCGGGGCGCCCCTCTACGCGGCCCTCCGCCCCCCTCCGCGCGCGTCCGGGCCCGCAGCCCCGCGCCCCGCCCGCCCCGCCAGCCGCCAACTTTTCTCCCCCCTTTGTTTCAAATAGGACTCTCCAAAATTTATTCTTGGGAAGACTGACAGCCGGGGTCAAGAAACAGCTGTTGAAGTTAATGTTTCTTCCTCCCACTCCGGCGATGGCTGTGCCCTGCCAAGACAAAGTGAGAGGCGCTGCCTGCCTGGTGGCTTTAAACAGACGTGCATTTAGCCACGGAAAAAAAAAAAGAAGAAGAAAAAGAGGGGGGTGTTTTCCTGCTTAACATACAATCTGATCAGAAATGCAACAGCATGTGCCTTTCAACTTGTGCTGATTGCTTGCTGGAAAGATGCAGCCAGCCTTAGTTTGCAACACTTTGAGCGCGGGAGGGGGACCATAACCGAGGTAGACACTTTTTCCACGTTTCCAGCCAAGGGGCAAACGCGTCCAGCTCCTCTCTGTCTGACCACCCCTGGCCAGCTAAAAAGCTCCAGTGGCTGAGAGGGAGGGGCAATGAGTTGCCGTCCTGGGGCCTTTGCAAGGCTCAGTTGTTGCATTTCAGAATGAGAGTTGTCAGGCAGGGCCAGGAGCCCAGTGGGCTGAAGCACCATCTTCATTTGGAGAGGACTCAGCAGAGTTCTTGGTACCGCTGTCCCTCACCTGTGCCAGCGTCTCTCTTAGGGGTCATCGTCGAGGGGACACGCTCTTTTTATGATGAAGGGGCTAGGCTCCTTCAGCCCCCTGACTTCAGGGCGACCTTCCAGCTGCAGAGGGGTCCAGAGCCCTGTGCCGGGATGGTGGTGGTCGACGACCCTGATGTTTGCACTTCGGGACTCCGCATCACTTTTCATCCAGTCCAGGCTCAGGGCTCACTTGGTCTCTGATGAAATCACAGGAGATGTAGAAGGCCTGCTGTCCCCGCTGCTCCCCTTGTCACAGCATCGCAATGCAGTGCCCTCACCCAGTGCTGTTGCATCAGGCCCAGGATATTTTGGGAAGCTCTCAAGCTGGGTCCCGCTGGCCTGAGTGCAGGCATCATGGCTGCCAACCGCAGGGCCATGAAGCCCTCTGATATGGGCTCCTTACCCACTTAGGTGGCTTCCCCCTACGCCCTACCCACAGGTCACCACCTTTGTTTTGCCTGCTGCCTCTTGGCCAAGTGTCCCACCCACATTCTAAAAGCTTTCCTGTTTTTCTGTCTATCGCTGTCACTTGCTGAGGGCTTTACTAGTCTTTGCTCCTATCAACTGTAAATCAACCTAGTGACAGTGCCACTGGGGCTTGCCAAGACTGCTACCCATCAGCTCCGACTGCTACCCTCAGTGCCTGCTCCTCGAAGGCTTTTCCACTGCTCTGGCTTGAGTGAACTTTTCTCCCTCTCTAGGACTCAGTCTCCCAGCTTGGCTGGCACCACCTGGGGCAGGGCCCCCAAATCCAAGTCCCCCCTCAGCAAGCGCCCTGACTCCCAATCCTGCTAATGCAATCCAGCAGCCTGTTGACTCTAAAATTCCTTCTGCTTTGTTGTTTTAGGTCCTGGGAGAGCCCAGCATTCAGCAGGGCTAGGAGGCAGAGTTCTGCATTCCGGGTTGGAGTTCCCTACTGCCAGCTCCTGCTGTTTTTATTAGGCCTCCCTTTCTTGCCTAAGATTGACAGACATAAACCTCCAGCGTGGAGGCCTCCAAGGGCACCTAAAAGGCTTCTTTGTGTAGAAATGCAGTCTTAGGGTAGAGTGGGCCCAGCTCTCAAGAGGCCAGAGACCGCTGCAGGAAGCAGTGGGGGGCAACTTCCATGATTTCTCCGTGGGACAGGCTCCCAAACTCCCGTGGACAGTGCTTCCAGTCCCTAAGAAGAAGCTAGGCTGGCTGGATTTTATTTTGAAGAACGATAGAGAAGTGTGCTGGATACCTGTGGTGCCTGCCTAGGGAACCCTAGGCAGATGTCCACCTTCAGGTCCTGCACCTGAGCCCCCTTGCAGGGCAAGTCCGAGTGTCCCCATGGGCCAGGCGTTGGCCCCATCCACTTCTCTCACAGCCCAGCCTTGGGACCATTTGGAAGGTCTGATCAGTTTGTGCTGGTTAGGCAAATTATTCAGGAAGCAGGGGTGGAAAGACCCTTGACTCACCATGCAGAATTGTAGTCAGTAGCATCATTAAGTGATTTAGAGCAGTCTTTTTCCAGAGAGCAAGAAACTGAAGAATCCTGTTTTCCTTGAAGTATAGTGAGGTCAAAAAATGCAGCAAAAATGCAGCAACTCATGTCTGGGTTATTTTTCTTCCTCTGTCTTTTGAGTGTTAGCTTATACTTCTGGTCAAAATAGAACAGAGAGAGGATATTGTGTTATGGGATGCATAGGATTAAGCGGGGAATGTCCCCACCAGCAAGGATGGACATGGAGGCAGTGAGATGCACTGGTTGCTGTGGATGTCCATGAGGCTCGGCCATATCTGGGTCTGGGGAGGCAAGGCGTAGCCCGTGGGAGGGGATGCATTTGGAAAAGGCATGGGTGAGGAGGTGGTGAGCATTGTACCCTCGCAGTCTAGCTTAAAAGGCCAGGCCTGCAGGAGCTGAAGCTGTCTGGATAGGTGGGTGAGCACGCAGGGCTTCCTCCATGTTTTGGAAAATGTGTTTCTTCTCTCAGAGTGAAGATCTGGGAACTGAAGGGAGCAGAAGCCAGGGCAGCTCCTCAGCGGGCACCCAATGGCGCAGAACCAGCCACAGATAAAATCCTCCTGCCTTGGTCTGCCCCTTCTCCCTCCTAAATGACTTGGGGTTGAGAAGCCCTGGTGGCTCCCACCCCAGCTTCCCTCAAGTTACCCCATCCAGACTCCAGTTCTGGTTTTGGGCAGAACTGCAATTGTCCTTTGTGGAATTGCATGAAATCCTGTGCTGGTTTCCTAATGTGGGAAAATGTCTACTGGGGAGGCTGGGACCACCAAACTAGTTTCACCATGACCCAGAGTGCCCTTAACACCAGGCCTTTGGTGGTGGGCAACCAGCCCAGCACACTCTTCCATGGTGCTCATTAAAATGTTATTTACATTCTACTGGATGGTCCCAGGCCATGCGCTGGGATTTTATCTTTGAAAATAGAAAATAATACTTTTGTGACATTGGTACTGCAAAGTTTTAACTTTTGCCATGGAGCTGCTGGTGATTTGCAAAATAAGATCCCATTGTCTGAGAAAGGGCTCTTTCACGTTTCAGCTTAGAGAAATGGCTGGGTGTGTGTGTGTGTGTGTGTGACACAAATGCAAAGCCCATGGTCACAAAATTAAAGTGAATCCCTACGTGTATTTTAGCTTTCACCTTGACAAGTGGGTTTAACACTGAACAAAAGCCCAGGAGCAGCACATGCTGCACTGTGCCTGGTCCTGAACCTACAGCGAAATTTCCTCCATACCCCCAGTGGAGTCTGGCTGAGTCCAGGACTTTCAGATTACTTGCAGTCACTTTCAGACTGAGTCCAATTACATCACTCCCTTAACTATGTGTTTTGGGCATTGTTCATGTTTCGTAAAGAATAATCTGCTTTATCTAACTCAAGGCAACAAACCTACACAAATGGTCTAGCTTCTCTAGGTCTGGAAATTAAGTTTTCTTGAGTTTCTGAGACAGCAAAAATTCTTTGGAGTCTACAAAGCCAACCATACGACACTACTACCTTTCCAAGACAACCATTAGGAGTTACAGCTCTGACCAGTCAGGAGGCTAATTTTTTTGCAATAGCCTCAAGAAAGCCAAATGAAAAGCAGAGGCCTTCTCTTAGATGGCAGTAGGCCAGACCTCTGTGACCTCTGGAGATGCTTGACGTCTGGCCATGTGTCATCGCAATCAGGGCCTGTATCGGGTTCTCGTCCGAGTGCCATTGACTACCAGGAAGGGGCCTGAGCAGAATAATAAGCAATGTAATTCATAGTGCTTCGCTTAGACCCACACCTGCCTCGTAATGTTCCCCGCAAGAAGATGCAGGCAGCTGAGCCAGAGATGGTACCCGCTGTCTGCCCATCCATGGCCTGGTGACATCTGTTTGGAGGGCCAGTAGAAGGCTATGGCTTGCATGATTCTGAGATCACCGTGATTGCTGGAGGGAATGCTTCACTGAAAACAATAAGCCCCTTCTGAGCTGCAGAACAGAGGCAAGGTCAACTGCAGATGATTTTTTAAAAGAAAACTTTAGGAGAAAGCAACCTTCCTGAACCAAGAGAGCTTTTGTTGCCAGTGAGTAATTGCAGACCTTAGCGGTTTCTCAGCACAGTTGCTTTACCAAAGGGCCTCACTCAGAGCAGTAAAGTGCAGGCTTGCTGCGTCCCTGCCCACCGCATGGAAGCAGGAGGTGTCTGCCTTCTCTGCTCAAAGAGTATGCGTGCCAGGCTTCAGGAAATGTCTGCACACAAAACTTCTGAAGCACACCGAGAGGCCATCAGTGCCACACATCTGATTATAATCCAAATAGAAATACAATCATGCAATTATCTAAATATAATCATGCAAATTGATGAACGCCATCACTCTCCAGCACTAGCAGCTGACTCACTTTCCTCAGGGCTGGTCTTCAGTATGAGATGTAGTTACTATCTATTGGCAGGATTTACAATTTACGCATCTTTGACAATCACAGCTAGAAGCTCTTTCTTGAGAGTGAAGACCAGGCAGCTGGCTGGCCTCACTCTGATCAGGTGATTTGTTCTCAGACAGTCATGTTCGGGGTTCTGATGCTTAGCTAATCAGCAAATTATTAGTTTTCATAGACCTTTGGGGTTGCTTATAAGTGGTTGAGATGTCCAAGGCTAAGTTCTCACATTCTCTAGGGTAAAGAAAGCAAAGAAAAGGAATTCGTAACTCATTACCCACGAGTTATTTTCCTGTAGCTTAGAATGCTGAAAGCACTTTTTAAAATTTTTTCAAGGCAGAAACTCTCAGGCACTTTCCATAAAAAAAGGAGCATTTTTGTACTTCATATACTGCCCCAGGAGTGGATCTAAGAAATTGTTTGTTTTCACTATATTAGAGAAGTGGATTAAATAATTTGTTTTGCATTTCATGATGACCACATAGTGAACTCAAACCACTTTTAAAAACTGAAATCAATTCTTCCATATTGCTTTATAAACAAATACATGTAAGAAATTTTGTCTGAAGATCAAATGATTTTTATCCTGTTGAAAAATGTACACTGTTTTAACATTTTTGTTTAAAAAATGTTAAAGCCTTCTAGGAGAGGTCATGGATCCAAATGAAACTGTAATGATAGGCAGTATTTTCCCTGTATATCAAAAATTTCTAAGCAATAATTTGGTGTCCGTCAGAGATACGTCAGGCACGCAGCGCTGTCACGATGGGTTGTATTTCACAGCATGTATGAAGTGCTTTGGTCATAGGTACTGAATATGCTGCCTCATGTGTCCGTAACTGAAAAACTTACAACAGCAACTTCTGAAGTGTAATGTATTTCAGATGGAATACAAAACCAGGCTGCACCCCCGACTGTTCAGTGATGAACAGAGAAAGTGTTATCCTGATCCCATGCTCCACTCCACCTTAGAACGATTATTTCCGGGAGTGGGAGAAAGACCAGCTCTACAGCTGTGTGGCAGCCTCTTATCCAGGAAGACTAGCAAATCCGTGGGGGAGATATCACCTGCCAGGAGGTATCGCCTTGGTCCATATTCTGTTCTTGGCTGGTCTTCTTTTCCCTCCTGGGTTAAACTATTCAGTCAGTATGAGCACTGATTAGTACCAGGTGCAGCATCTCTCCCTGAGTACCAGGCAAGCCTCAGCCTTCATTTGCAATTAGGAAGGAGTGGCTTTTCAGAGCAAGGAGTGCAGGATTTGGAGGCGAGGTCCTGGTTTAAACTCAAGATGGGCAGGGATTAAAGTCATACTATCCACAACTCCCACTTTCTCTTCATGAGCATCTTCATGAAAAGCTCTCCTTAAATTCATAAAATCCAGGTGGACCCCTCACTGAATTTCCCTTCCCACAGAGATGGAGGGCTGCATTTTCCTCTAGAGGGAATGTCTTGTGCACAGCGCTGGTGCCCGTGTAGCCCTGTGTGGAGGCCAACAGCTGGCCACCACTCTCCCTCTGCACACCTGCACCGTCCTCCTGGCCGCACTACCTACCATCTGGATACTGTTCCCGGCTAAAGTGAGGACTTTCTTCTTGTCTCAATTACGGTGCCTGACGTTTAGAGGCAAGGCTGTCAGATTCCTATCAACCTTTGCACTAAGTGCAACTTAGTACCTTGACAATAATAGCTTCCCAGAAAATGGCTTGAGTATTTTAAAAATGAGCTTGAAGATGTACAGGTCAGCACAGGTTCTAACTGAGGAATCTTTTTCTTTTCTTTCTTTCTTTCCTTCTTTCTTTCTTTGAGACAGAGTCTTGCTGTGTAGTTCAGGCTGGCCTTGCACATATTTTGTAGCACAGTCTGGCACCAAACTCATGCCGGGAGCAATGCTCCTGCCCCAGCCTTTGAGTGCTGGGGCATCAAGCATGTGCCACTACGCTGGGTGGAATCTTTTTACTCTGCTTCAAAATGGGCTAATGACGACACTATCTAGCAACAGCCTGTTTTCCTTTCTTTCTTCTTTTTGTTCTACTTTGACCCTCTCTCAGATATACTGGTGAAAAATATTTTCATTGCCTCTTATCATATTTAAGAATACAGCAATGCTTATTAAAAAGTAGGGCTACCAGTCTTGGGTGATAGCTCAGTGGTGTGTGTCTGCCTGGTAAGTGCAAGGTCCTGCGTTCGATCCCTGGTACCACAAAAAAGAAAAGAAAGGAAAAAAAAAATAGGGCTACTAAGCTAGACTTTCCTCATTGTTTTGCTTATTCTTATTTTTGGTGCCTATGCTAACCTATATTATCATTTCACCAAAGCATGGGTGCGCTATGTATTTGAAACTTGCTTCTTTTTCCCATCATTAAGGGCTGTGGAAGTTTTCTTTCATCAGTACATACCTCATTCCTTTGTGATGCTCTCTGGTGCTAAGCGTCTTGTTGTCCAACTATTCTAAGTTGTGTAGGGAAGAAGCAATGGGTCATATCAGGAAAATACTAATGAACTGACTGTTCAGCAAATTAGACTGCACTGAAGTGCTAGCTTCTCTCCCCACTCAGCCAACTTTGCTGATCATAGATGTTATAGACATCCCACATTACAACATAAATACAGCACATTCCAGTTGCATTGTAAAATCGCTAATCTTGCGGAAGATGCAGGATTTTCTGAAGTCACTGCAAGTGATTTTGGAGGAGTGTTCTGGCAAATGGGTATGGAGCAGCGCTGGGCTGGTTAACAAAGATGAGAACAACAGGATGGTGGCAAGGTAAGACCTCGCACGAGAGAGCTAAACAGATATCAGAGGATTAAGAGAGGCTCTCAGGAGAGTTGCCAAGGCCTCCACAATGCCCACCTGCACCCCAGGGACCTGAATTGCTCTGCTGTAAGAGTCAGTGTGGCCAGAAGGGTGTCAACGCTTGCCACCCAGCAATTTTGTTAGAGAAATCATCCCCTCCACCAGAGCTGTGTTTGATTCATTCTTTGTTCATTCTAGAAATTAGAATATTGTTGGCATGAAAGTACACATTATATTTACTTATTTATTTTTAAGGGAGAAAATATTTTTAATAATGAAAAATTTCAATAAACTTTAGTTCATCCTCTGTTGTATTATTTTACATGTTACATTTACATTTTATGTATATCTTCTGAAATAAGCCATGTTTGAAAATAGCAAGATAACCTTTACCTGTGTTTTTTTAAAAGACTCACTGGACCTGTTTAATTTTGCAGTCTTTCCTTGGCAACTCTGGTCCTTATTTCGCACATTTGCAGCTTTTAGCAGCCACATTATAGCAGACCGCAGCAGCAGGCACCAGGAAGAAGAGTCCTAATAGGCCACGCAGATTCTCCATCTCTCTCCGGGGGTCTGTGGAGGTGGAGGACCGTGATGTGGTCGGGAGAGCCCTAGGGTGCGGGGCCAATCCAGGGGAGGACGGAGGAGAGAGCACAGCCCACACATCCTCTGGCACTGGGCTGGCACGGAGATGTCTGTGCCTGATGTAACTGGAAAAAAATTCAACTTCACTTTTGTCCAAGCTGGTGAAGCAAGTTCTGCCAGTTGTATGTGGGTATCTCAGGATGTAATTTTAGCAATTACCTTCTAACTGATTTTTTTCTCCAGTTTTTTGGGATGTATTTGTCCATGGTTGTACACTGCCTGTGGCAGTGTACAACCATGGACAAATACATCTCAGTGCACCTGCATAAGTTTGTAACACAAATTTCAAGAGCTGAAGCTCCTGAGTTGGGAATAAATTGTGTTACAAACATGAGCAGGTATTAGCATGTGGCTGTATTATTTAATACTACCTGTGATATCCAAGAATGGTTTTCTCCACACCAACCTTTTCCAATGAGACTGTAACCATTTTTACTGTCTTGGTTGTTTTTCTCCTTGCTTAGACAAACTAACTGGTGCTCAGAAGTGAAGAAGGATTGGCTTATTTGATAGACCACATTGGGAGGGGGCAGAACCTGGGATTGAACTCAGCCCCTTGCGCTTACTAGGGAAGTGCCTATTCCATTGAGCCATCTCCAGCCCCAGGATTGGCTTATTTGAGCTCACAGTGTGTAGAGGTTTCCATTCATGCTCAGCTGGCTCCAAGACAGGGTGTGGCAGAGCAGCCTTGCAGAGGAGAAGCAGCCCATGGCAGGGCAGGGCAAGCAAAAGGCAGCTTCAAGCACACCCTCCCCCTCTCTCTTTACATTACATGCAGGCCGTAGGCCTATGGACTGGCACCACCCACACCTAGGATGGGGCTTCCGTTCTCCACATCAACAACTTGCTAAACCAATTAATGCTTTAATTTGCCCACCCTTAATCCCAACATCATACTCTTAATTCACATTTTCATACCCCAATCCAGCTCTGAGACTCCCCTGCCAGCAGCACATGAGGCTCTGGGGGCATCTAGGTACAATCTGTAGCACTCCCTAGGCTGAAACTAATGAGCAAAACTTACATGGCTGTCTCCATGGTTGTTTGTATTTTAAATCATAAATTCTTGATCAGTACAATAAATTTTGCTCACTTCCTGTTTAGACTTTTTAAACACTGAAAAATTTGTTTGTTGGATGGAGAGGAATTCTTGCTATCTGGCAAGAAACAAGGGTTCAAAATTGAGTCCAGGGGCCAGGGAGATAGCTCAGTTGAATAAGCACTTGTCTGGCAAGTGCAAGGGCCTGAGTTCAATCCCTGGTTCCAGAAAAAAAAAATTGAGTCCAACGTGCATTCTTCTACTGAAAAATCCTTTCTTGAAAGTGGTTGTTGCTTTCAGAAGAAGTGTTTATAGACAGAAGTGGAAGAAAAAGATTGTTTTTGCAAATTCCTGAGTTGAACACCAGAAATCTTTACAGACTGAGAAGGCCAGCACACTCTGGACTCGATGTTGCCCACGGCCACACTCCTGTTGTCAGGGTCTTGGCCATTGAGTGTACCACTGTTCTGACTGGAACATTATTTTCTGTACTGAGGACTTGAAATAGAAAAAAAAAAATCACTCAAATACACATTGGTCACAACGTGTCAAAAGGAGCACATCAACAGTGTGCATTTTACTATGTCTAAATTTTACATTAAAAACCCATAAATTCCTCAAAAAATTAGACATGGAATTAGTACATGACCTACTTGAGGGCAATGTGTTACGGCTGTGAAAGCTGGCAGCCAGACAGGACTCTGGCACCCGCATTCACAGTGTTAGCCACAACAGCTGAAAGGTAGGAGAAACCTGAACCTGCCCTCAAGCAACATAGCACACTGAGGGGAAAGATCCAAGTATCTGATACAATGAAGGAATAAACCAGACATAGAACATGCACCGGAGCATTACTCGGTCTTAACAGAGGAAGGGAATCCTGACAAAGTTGCAATAGGTGTGAACCTTGATTTATGCCAAGTAACATAAGCCAGTTCGAAGTTCAACTTTTGTGTGACTCTCCTTCTATGAAGTAACTAAAGTCTTCAAACTCACAGAGACAGAAAACAGGATGGTAGCTGCCAGAGGCCACAGGCAGTTAACGTTTAATTGGTGTAGAATTTCCTATGGCAAGAACAAACATGTTCTGGAGATTGATTACGGTGATAGTTATACAACAGTGAAAATGTACTTACTACCACAGAACTCCACACTGAAAAAATAGATGCTAGAGAGCACAGAGCTTCGTGCATGCTAGAAAAGCACTCTACCACTGAGCTACATCCCAGCCCAATAACTGAAACAAACAAACAAATGAAAAAAAAAATATTGAACTCTAGTGGCATGCAGGCTGAAGTGCTTAGAGGTGAAATATATTGATAGTTGCTATATATTCTGGAATGTATGCAAAGAACAAGGGTGGTACTAGAGGTGTAGCATGCATGAACCCTGAGCTCCATGTCTAGCAAAAGGAAGAAGGGAAAGGAAGAGGTGAGGGGAAAGGAGGGAAGTGAATGGAAGAAGAGGGGAGGGGAGCGGAAGGGAAGGGAGAGAAGGGGAGGGGAGAAGAAGAGAGGGGAAAGGAGGGGAGGGGAGAAGAAGGGGGGAGAGGGAAGGGGAGTAAAGAGTGACTCAATAGAAATGAAGGGATATGTGATGAAGTAAATGCAGCAGATGTTCACTGTAGAATCTACCAAGCCATTCTTTCAATTTTTCCATGTATCTGAAAATTTTCGTGATAAAATATTGAGAATAAATGACCAGGACTAAATAAACCACTGGCAAGTAAAATAATTTTCTTACTACAATTTCATATTTTGCTTCTGCTAATTACAGGAGAACATTCTGTCATGGACTGATCTTCAAGCAGAATTAAGGCTTGTTTCTATTTGTTTTCAATGTTTTTAATAATGTCAGACAGGAACATTTTCTGGACAAGTATTGGACAGATATTGATTCGCAGCTGACTACATGATATTAAAAGTGATAAGTAGCTCTCTACATCAGAGGCAGGGCTCAAGCTTCAGCCTTTTCTTCCATAGGTAGGGTTTCTGCCGCATAAAGGAGCCCATTGCCGACCTCTCCCTGGAATGGGAGTGATGAAGCAGGCAGGCCCGCTGCAGCAAGGAGCAGTTAAGAGCATCTGTGAGACAGAGGTCTTCCCGATAAACCTGAGCCCATGGGAGGAGTATAGCAGGTTACAAATAGCGACCCTTATCTCTCGCAGAGACACCTTAAGAGTGCTCCATAGTCCTTTTCTTTGGTCCATTAAAAAGTAGAAGAGAGAGCAGCCTCTGATTTGGGGTCTCTCTGTGGTGGACGTGCCCAGGCAACTTCCCTAATTATAGATGTATGGTGGTCACCCCATCCCAACCTACTGCATCTGAATGAACACTCTCAGTTTCAGAGGGCAACCTCAAAGGGAGACACAGAACTCCAGGGGGACTTGGGGCCTCTTGGGGACCCCTGGTCCTGATATGAGGAATCATGACTCAGGGCCCATCAACAGCATAAGACAGGTGGAGAAGGCAGGACTTTTTCTTGTTTTTATTTTTTTATCTTTTGTCTTATGTGTTTTTTTTTTTTCTTTTCAGTTCTCAACTGACATAAAATAACTGTACACATGGATGGGGTGTACTTTTTTATGTATTTAGTACAGGGTCTACAGGGTCTCACTACACAGATCAGACCTGTAGTGATTCTCCTGTTTTCAGCCTGCCAAGTGCTGGATTACAGGCACGCCAACATACCCAGTCTCAATATCTGCCTCAGTGCACCCTGAGGATCGAACTCTGGTCCCTGTGTCTACCTAAGCAGGTGCTTTAATCCTCTGAGGTACCTGGCCGGCCTGTTTGCTTTTAAGTCAGTATCTCCCTGTGTAGGTCAGGCAGGCCTTGCCCTTGCAGTGATCCTCCTGCCTCAGCCTTCTGAATGGTGGCATTACAGGCCACCCTCACATGCAAGGTGTGCCGTGCAGTACATCACGTTGCTTCTGTGTACGCATGCACTGTACAGTGGCCACAGCAGGGTGATCAGCATGTGCTTTCAGCATTTATCATTTCTTAATGAAGAGAATGTTCAAAATCCTTTTCTCTAGCTTTCTGAAATGTGCAAGTATGTCCAATTTTTAAAAGCAAAAGTAAATCTGTGTTTGTATGAAAATCTTTAATGGAAATCTTCCACACTTCCATGCTCCCAAATGCTTTTCAAAGACACAGAATGGGGCAAACAACGCAGTTCTCTGGGTGTTCCAGGGTCACGGTCCCATGGACTTCTTGGTGCCTGGCACAGGTGGGCACCGCCCACCTAAGTCTCCAGAACTCAGACCTGGCCTTGCCTCTGCTTCACCATATGTTGAGTTTGCTTTCATTGCCCCAGTTTGATCCTTCTAACTGAGAAAATGGAGTTTCTTAGAACTTTATCACTTTAAATAGAAAAACACTTGATCAGTGGAGTGACTGCTTACATTGTAAATGCGTCTTACGAGTCAGCTCAGCTGGGCTACAGCTCCATGACACAGGGCTGGTTGAGCATGCAGAGCCCTTGGTTCAAGCCCCAGCACCAAAAGAAGCACACAAAGTGACTCTTTGTGCTCTGAAACTTTCCCATTTTCCCTGAGAGGTGAAGAATGACAAAAAAATGAACTTGCAGAGCCCAGGGGTGCTCACATGTGGCGACCCCAGCATCGTCTGTCCAATGTTTGGTGGTCCCAAACTTGTTTGGACCTGGGAACATGTTTCCGCAGAACCGTGGCACACAGGCTGCATATTCAACCCCGCATAACAGGCAAGAACCAGCTTCAGGCTGTGCAGCTCCACTTGCTGCACTGCTGCATGTGGGGGGCTCCAGCCCAGCAGGCCAGGTGGGCTCTGACACCTCTGTGGCTCTCCCACCAGTTCGGGGGTTCTCCTGGGGTAGGGCCTCAGCTCCCACACAGCATGCAATTGTAGCCACCACGGGCCCAAGCAGCGCACTCTTGAGACTCTCCCTCCAGCCTCCGGCATAGCTGCACTTTTCTAATGTCCTCACTGTAATGTAGGTAAAGTGTCTAAGGGAGG
Organism: Ctenomys sociabilis; assembly: GCA_004027165.1. NCBI lineage: Eukaryota > Metazoa > Chordata > Mammalia > Rodentia > Ctenomyidae > Ctenomys > Ctenomys sociabilis. The sequence goes on along the minus strand of PVKA01001149.1, from coordinate 16,178 downwards.
CATGCGTCTATTCTCAGTGTGAAATAAGCAAACACTGCAGCCATGCCATAGCAGGAAAGAGACCCCCCTGATGCCGGCTGCTCCCCTCCCCACCTCAGGCTGTGGCAGTTGGCTGGTTTCTTTCAGACTTTTCTGTGCATCTACTACATTTATGTGCACACCTAGCATGTGGGGTAGCTCTGTGCTCACGGTGACTATGACCCTGGCACTGGGTCCCATCACCTCCCTGGCACTTCCAGTTCCCAGCCTGCCTGGGAGGAATGTGCATGGCTGAACCCATAACAAACCACACCAAAATGTGCCTGTATCAAACCACAGACTCAGTCTCTGAAGATCAGGACGCTGGAGCAGCCAAACAGGATCATCTGGGTCTTTCCCAAGGTGGTGATGACCGCATCTGCCATGTTCCACCTGGGCTTGAATGGCTGACGGGGCTGGAGGACTCCCACTACCCTACTTGTAGCTCTGCTGGAGGGCCCAGGTCCTCCTGGGCTGTCTGGGGTAGGCAGTTACGGGGCCTTGCCCTGAGGGCCTCAGTAGACAGTGGCCCAAAGGAGCTGTGTGTGCAGGGAAGGGGGTGGAGGCAGCAGCATCTGTTGGGACTTGGCTTTGAAAGTCAAAGGCCGACCCTCCTGCTAAATTTCAGTCAACTAGGAACAAGTCACTGCCAACACATGGCTATAATCCCACCCCTTTGGAGAATGAAGCAAGAGGATTGCTACAAGTTGGAGGCCAGCCTGGGCTCCACAGTGAGTTTCAGTCCAGCCTGAACTACACAGAGAGACCTGTCTCAAAAATAAAACAAAATCTGAAATGAGTCCCTACATCCAGCCCACAGGCCCAGGGACAAGGGACAAAGCCTCTTCCAGGCAGTACCTTTGGAAGAGAAGAGTGACAAAGAATGTAAAGGTATATTTTTAAACCAACACAAGGGACATTTTCAAGGGGAAGTGAAGCAAGGTGTGGCAGGGTATAAGACTGGGGTGGAGTTGTCTGAGAAATGAGGTGAGATGTCAGGGTAGCCACATAGGAAGAGGCAGACTGGACAGTTCAACCCAGTGTCACTTGGGGAACCATGACACACTCTGTGCGGGGCCCCACTACAGTGGGTGAGCGCCTCCAGGGTGGCACCCGAGGCACCAATGTTGTTCAGCACTCGCGCAGTGATTCCGATGAGCAGGGGGCTGTGACCATGTGACAGCGAGGGACTCTGGTCCCACCGCCAGGTCAGGAGTGGGTGTTTTGGCAACACACTGAGATTTTCTGAGTCTGATTTACACAATGGGGACATGACTGCAGGCTCCTCACAGGGCTGGTGCGAGGGTGGCCCGTGTTCGTGCCCACAGGAACTGCTGGGAACTGCTCTGGGCACTGCGAGTGGCAGTTAGATGCAACCACTGTGACTGATGATGGCACGCGTGGGCCTTTAGAAAACAGTGCTCCGCGCTCCGTGCTGTCCACGGTGTGCCTTGAGTGCACGCTTCTCCGGGAGTCAGTGCACCTCCGGGATCAAACGCACCTTAGCTCTCTGAGCTTGCTTTCTGCTCTCTACTGTTCTGTTCCTCTTCATCTGTCTCCCTGTTTCCCATCATCTATCTTTCATGTTGCTCCTGGGTCTCTCGTACGGGAGAACTTACGCAACAGCGAAGCTCCTCTGATTTACTTCTCTCAGCATGATGGTCTCAGGGAGTGTCCGCTTTCCTACAAAGGACCGAGGTTTGTCCCAAGGAGCTAAAGACACCCACAGCCTTTTCTTTCCCCCTGGTGGTCCCCTCTCCTCCGCAGCCTGGCGAGGAGCATGGCTTCCTGCCTCCTTGATCTCTGTTTTCCTTGGAGCAAAGGGCACCATGTGCTCCCTGGACCTGAACTGTCCCTGCAAACCTGCTGGTAGCTGGCTGGCTGCTCTTCTCCAACCCAGAGGGTCGCTGTGGCTGGGAAGGCCGTCTCTCATCCGTAGCAGGAGAGGGAAGAGACCGTCCTGGTCTCCAGGGGCAGGGTCTGCAAGCTCCCCGGTGCAGCGCCTTCAAGAACCTTCCCTGATCTCCGTTCTAGGAGGTCTCGTATCCTGTCGCCCTGGTCCCTGCATGACCCGCGGCAGTGCAGGTGCCTTTTGGGTTAGCTCTTCTTCATACAGTAAGTGCTTTTAGAGGCAAGGATGGGGTCGCCTTTTGGGAGCGGGAAAAGAGATGTCCCGCGTAGACATCAGGCGCTCCTTCACCCAGAGGCCCTCACTTCTTGGTGAGAAGTGCTCTCTGCACCTGCAACTCCCTCCCCGCCCCCCAGGAGCCCCTAGAGCACCCCCTCCCCGAACCACCATTTTCCTAGAAAAATAACACGAGTGTTCTCTCTCCTGTTTTTATGGCAGAAGTTAATACAGCAGCACTATGATAGGGAGTTCCAGCTGAGGGTACTGCTGAGGCGGGCACCGAAATGAGCTAATGGGTCAGATCCTAGAGAGAAGCATGTCGCCCTGCCGAACAGCACCGCTCTGCGGGTGAGCAGGTTTTGTTTTGGCGAGCTTCTAGGATGTGGATGGAAAAAAGATAAATGATTGAATAAAATATGTAAGTTATAAAGCAATTATTGACAACACTTCTACATGAATTTCCTCCCTGTTCTCTGATACTAAATGAATAGTGATTTGAACAGTTGATACATCAGTTCTGATTTGCGTTTTTTTTTTTTTTTTTGCTCTTTAACACCTTAATTTTTTCAAGTTTATGATTGAATCTGAGAAGTTAAATCTCTTCTTAATAAACTATATTAAGCAGAAATGTACTTAAAGGCTGTGTTGCTGATTAAACACGCTTTTATTGTAAATGTAGATGACAAAAGAAGACATGGTAGTAATAGCTGGACCTCTGGCAACATGGCACCTAAATTCTGTGGCATCAGGCTGTTTTCAAACACATAAATGAGCACCGTGGCTACGCTTGTGGCTGGTGAGGCCCTGCCTGAGGACATGGGTGGGTGAGCATCATGTTGACGTGGGCAAGAGATCCTGATCTCTGGATGTCAAGTTCTGCTGGCTGAGTTACTCAGTCATGGTCCATGCAGGGCACCCTGGATTCTAGCGCTTAGACGCTCAAAATCAAAGTAAAAATTATCCTAGAAAAATGTCTTGAAGTTTAGGGTTAGAAGAACTGCGCCTTACATCCAGAGCTGGTGTGATTGGCCTGATTAAATGATTCCCACGTGCACTCCAGAACGTACTGGGGCCACTCTCCATGGAGAGAGGGGATGGGAGCTCCACGCTTCCTCCTGCTTGAGCCAGGCTGGAACCAGTGGGGAGCTCAGGGGCACCGTAGACTCCCACCCCAGGAGAGCTCAGGGTGTGAAAAACAGAAGAAACATGGCAGGGAGATGTAGCAGCCAGATCCAAGAGACTAAAATAAGCTCCCGGAGCCTGCCTGGTCTCTAAACACTGAATACATTTCAGTGCTATTTTGACAAGGGAGCATGGCAGCTTTTTAAGAATTTAATTTTTAAAACTAGTACAGCTTTGTCCTCGTGGCTGCTTCTTGCGTCCATGCTGGTCCCCAGTGAGGCCACTGTGAAGTGAACTGAGCTGTGTTCTGTCCCAGTGACCTGCGCGTCCTGTGGCTCATGCCGGGCTCCAGCCACCAGCGTCTGCTGTGGCACCAGGAGACGGCCGTGCCGGGCCTCCTCACTGGAGGTAGCGAGGCTCGGTCTGTCTGCGATCTGAATTCCATCCCTAAGCTTTCTGCATCCGCTTGTCAGCACTGTTCACTATAGCAACACCGAAAATGGCCAGAAATGAACAGATTTATCAGAGCCGAGTGAGGTTGGACGGTATGTTTCAATTATTGTATATTGGATCTTTATCCTACATTTTAAATTTGGCCCATAAAAATAGTAACAATGTCATAAAATGGAAGTCATTTGCTTTGATCAACTTCCAGTTATTATAAGTTACCAAGTGAACACTTAGGGTCTGTGACTTTTATTAGAAACTGGGTCTCACATAAAAGACATTTACTTTAAGTATAAAATTAGTTGTCCATGCCAGGAAACAAGGGTTAATTTTTTTCAAGCCTGAAGAACATGCCTCTCCTCTTTCTTGCATATGTAATGGAACAGCTTGGCAATGGGTAAAATTAAATTTTAAAATTGTAGCTTATATTTAAACCATACCCTTCCAACCTTTTCATATCTTTCTAAAGTAAACTTTTGATAATACTACAGGCATAGGGGATGAGATAAATGACTTTACATAAGGTTAGAATGCCCAGACAGGCACATGGCAAAACTGAACGGTACAGAGGTTTCTTGTCCTCTTCTTTCTTTTTCTCTGTTGGTGGTTTCATTGTACGACACCTCGATTAGCATGAAGGATCTCCTCTGCCTTGAGGTGTGCACAGTCTCTCGAGTGGAAGACTTTAGAAGAGGATTTCCTTTCTCATTTCTTTTCTTCCCCACTTTATTTATTTTTGTTTTTTGGAGACAGGATCTCACTATGCAGTTCAGACTGGCCTTGAGCTTACTCTGTAGCCCAAGCTGGTCTCAGACTCAAAATGATCCTTCTGCCTCAGCCTCCTTAGTGCTTGGCTTAGAAGCAATTGCTACCATGACAGTCACCCCTTTATTTTTAAAAATGAAACCTTTATGGGATGTAGAGAGTCATATCACCTTTAGAATGTAGCAGTTTAAATATATTTAGATTTTCAGTTCAGTGATGGAGGGATCTTTGTTGGAAAAATGGCTGTCGGCATGAGATGGTAGGGAGGTGGCTCTGTGCACTGGCATCACCCAGAGCTCTGTGACACCCATCACTGGGACAGCATGATGGTGTGGGTGACAGTGACACTGATGCTGACCTATGGCAATGATCACGCACTCAATGGGTGCTTCACTCGGAGCAGGACCACAGAGCTCATGGAAGCAGGTACTTTCCTCTGTACATGAGGAAACTGAGGCTTCAGAAGCAGAGAACCTGCTACAAGTCACTACTGAGGACTGGCCAGCCCTCTGCATCTCTGGGAGCTCTCTGTGCTTTTGGGGAGATGGGCAAAGGAAAGGTGCATGGAATGGGGGCTCCCCACAGGCATCCAGTAAGCAGACACAGTGGCTCCAGCTTTCACTTCTCCTACAGGGGGAACCCTCACTGCAGTGCAGACGAGCTCACCAACTTCCTGGATCTTTTGGGGCCTACTGACGTGTGTGTTCCATCCTCTAGGATGAATATTTTTATTCAATATGTGTTCTTAAGTTTATCTCCGACTGCCCTGTCCTGGCAGTCCTGAATGTCAGGCTCGGCAGAGTACTCTTGGCTTCTGCCATCATCCTCTGAAGGAGGTGGGCCTTGCCAGAATGAGGAGAGCCGCGTCCATGAGTTTAGCTAGTGACTGGGCAGAGGGACATGTGGCTCCACATGGCAGGGTGGGGCTAACAGTGTGACCATGGCCTGCTGGGACTTGCACTGGAAACCAGAAAGGCCTGGGTCAGGGAGAGGGACATGAAGGACAGGATCTGTGCTTTGAGGCAGACACAGGGACAGAAGGCCATGAGAAACATGCCGGTCCCAGGGCCAGCCTGGGGCCAGGATGGCTTTCATTTTACCCTCCTCACAGATGTCTTTGTCTTTCTTCTTAGAGAAGTGTCCCTGGCAGATACAGAGCCCGACCATGCCTGTGAGGTCCTGCCACCAGTATGCTCCAGGCCTCGCCTCTCTTCATCTGCCCTGTCCTTGACGGGTCTAATGACTGAGACAAGAGGGAAGACTACTTGGGATTCCTTCCTTTGCAACTGACAGAGACTCAAGTGAAATACAGAAACAGAACAGTGGGGTAGGATAGGACAGTGGGAGAAGAGTCAGGGTAGGAAGACGCCTACCAAGGACAGAGACTGGCAGAAGCCTTGTGGAGCTCAATGAGCCGGAGCCCTTGGCCACTAGACACAGGCGCTTGCTGCTGCTGAGTGCTCCCTTCTGACTCTTCCCCTTCTGATTTTCGCTTTTCATCCTCTTGCATTCTGTGCGGAGGAGGATGTGGTGGACACATTCTTCCACAGGCCGATGAGAGCTCAGGGGAGTAAGCACCTGCTTAGGCAAGTGCAGGCATGCTGAGCCAGCCAATGAGACCAGATGCGCTGATGCACACCTGTAATACCAGTGCTGGGGAAGCTGAAACAGGAGGATCACTAGGAGTCCAAGCTACATAGTGAGAGCCTGTACCAAACACATAAAAAACCAAAACAAACAAAACAAAACATAACCCCCACATTCTTCCTGTGGCCAGAAACAGATGAGAACCTCCCACATCCAGGCCCTACCCATCGTAGGCCAAAGGGAATAGAGACTAAGGTCACACTCGCCTGTGTGGCCCAGGAACATAAAGACACAAGGCTGAGCTTAGTGGAGGTGTGTGGTCAGAGGGAGGAAGAGGCTCCTCAAGGGCAGAGGGACACTATTTCAAGCAGATAAGAATGCAGAAAACAAAATGCTGTGTGTGGGCAAAGCGGTGCGGCTACGCAACTCGATGGCGTCACTTACCCAGGAGCAGGAGGGGCTCTCTGTCCTTGAGGTCCCAGGGCTGCAGCACAGACCTCTTCCCTGCTCCTTGGATGTGAGAACAATCTACTGAGGATGTGTGGTCTTCCTTACCTGGAGGTCATCCTAGGTGAAATAAGCATAAGACCTCAGAAGAGGACGGTGGAAGTTGACCTTCCTGTACGCCATGAGCAGCTCTCGCTCGTGGTCAGTGGCAGTCACCAACACTGCTACCAGCAGCCTCAGAGCTGTCTGAGAATTTGTCAGAAATGCACAACCATAGGCCCCACTCTAGACGTGGGGGGTTGGTCAGCTGTGAGGGTGCGGCCCAGGAATCTGCGCTTCAGCAGCCTGTTCAGTGGACTCTGATTCAGGCTGCATGTTGAGAAGCTCCATTCTATGCCACTCTTTCCACAGTCCCTTCTTTAGAAAGATGGTTCCTCCAAAGTATGCCTGTCTGGAGACTGTTGACTAAGGACATTGGCCAATTGTCACTATGCTCCCAGCTGGCTTTTCTGCAGTTGTCTTCCACATCTATCATTGCCAACCTGCTAGATTCTGGGAGGTTGGAAGGGGAAGAGGAGGATGTGGAAAGCCCCTTTATTGGGTGTTCTCCTCTGGGTCATGCATGGTCAGGGATCCCTACAATGAGGCCAATTTTACCATGAACTTGACTGTGCTACAGGGTTTCCAGACTGAGCGTTGTGTCTGGATACCCTGTGTGAAGTTGGCACTTGAATGGATAGACTGAATAAAGACTTTAATGAGTTACCACTCCAAAGGGGGAAGCTGTCATCCAGTCTGTTGAGGGACAGAATAGGTGACAAAATGGAGGGAGGAGAGACTCATTCCTTCCACTTCCTGCCTGCTCGATTGGGCTGAGACATGGGCCTTCTCCCAGACTGGGTTCCAACATCAGCTTCCTAGGTCCACAGCTTGCAGACATCAGCTCTTGGGACTTTTGAGCCTCCATGATTATATGATCCAGTTCTTAACAGTAAATGTCTTTATATCTATATCTATATCTACATCTATATATCTATCTCTATCTAATCTGTACCTATCTAAACCCCATCCATTTATCCATCTATCATCTATCTGTCTAATCTAATCTAATCCAATATAATCTAACCTAATCTAATCTAATCTATCATCTTTCTCTCCTTTTGGTTTTCTTTGTTTGGGGGTTCACTGACAAATACCATGAGAGCATGTATTTTCACACACAAGCACAAACACACATCTAAGGTGTATAGACTTTGGGCCACTTCTTTGTGTCAGGGTCACAAGCTCCTTCTGGTTCCCTGTGGCTCCAGAGACACTAGGAATGGCTCTTGGATATCCATTGGGATTTGCTTAAGCAACCTTAAGGGCTTCAAGAAGAAATTTGAACTCCAAGTGTTTTTTTTTTTTTTTTGCCTTGTTTTGCTTTTCTCTATTGTTAGAAATTTGAGCTCCTGTTGTCTCCACACTGTGAATATGTGTTTCCTAAATTCACTATGCACACACACACCCATTTATTTATTTATTTGTTTGTTTATTTTCAGTGCAGAGGATCAAACTCAGGGCATTGTACATGCTGGGCAAACACTCTATCACTGAGCTACAACTCCAGTGCTTTAAAAAATGTATTTCAAGAAAGTTCTAAGTTGTCCAAGATATCTCAAATATGCAATCCTCCTCAGTAACATTAAAATATTCCTATTATCAATCAGCAACAATAACAACAAAAATGGGTTGCATTTCAAAAAAGCTATCTATTTTGCATGAGGAGTTACCTAACATACAGAAGACAGTTGCGTGTTTCAGACAATTAAAATTATTCGAATATCACAGGTCACAAATCTCGAAAACAGACGAGTTTTGCTTTTGGTTCTTAAAGTCGTCTGGGTGTGGGCGCCTTTGTACGGTCATCTGATCCACAACTTCACCTCTGAGATAATCCACCCCTGGCAGGAAGGAGTTCTTGTCCCAAGTAAAAGGATTAGCAAGTGAGGATTCAAAACAGAATCAGCCCTTTTGGTGCAATGGCAAAGTGATCGTGTAATTGCACTACAGTTTAATATCGCCCATGTTTCTCTGCCAGCACTCTGAAGACGGTGCATTGAGTGGCAGCAAGGTTATCCTAGTGGGAGGGGCTGAGGCGTCTTCCAGCACCAGCTAATTTCTTTTTAATCAAAGTCTCTGAGAGCACTGGCTCATGTTAATTTCCTTATATAAAATAACAGCATTGTTTTTCAAGTCATTTATCTACATTTTTATAAAAGGAGGGGAACTTTGCAGACAATAGTTTAATTCCTGTTTGTCTAAGCAGGGATTTAAGCTTTCTTCTCTAAAACAGGAGGGGAAAACAGCAGAACTCAACTGATTCTCCGTTCGTGGTTACATCACCAGTCCCCAACCCAGACCCTAAAAACTGCCTAGAAATCTGTTGTCTTGGCTTCTTCAGTAATTCAGGGAGTAAAAGACAGATAGGACGCATGCCAGATTTCACTTTGTAGTGAATTATTTAAAATTGTTTAAAAGGATAAATATGCTGGAAATTAAATGTGACAGACTGTTAAAAATCGCCCAAGGCAATTTTTAGAACTCTTAACATTCCTGTTTTACTACCTTGGGTAGGAAAATGGTGATACTGATGACAAAGAGAGGAAAATTTAGCTTCCTCATAAAGGAAGCGGAGCGGAGTTCTTGCATGGGGAGTCTGCGGCGGCATCCAGTGTGGGGGCTCTTCGGTGTGACCCCCAAGTCCCAAGTCCTCCTTCCTGACCACAGTGCTTCATTCCTCATTCGCCAGGGTCCTACCTGTGACGGCCGTGCCTCCCAGGAATCAGGTGCTGCTCTTCACCAGGAGGAGCCGCCTTGCAAGAGTCCTTTCTCTTTCCCAGAAATGGTCCCCACCCAGTGGCTGTTGGTGGAAGGAAGGGCCATGTACCCTCACACCCCGGCTGAAGCCCCTCCCACCCATTGTGCTTTGCTCACTCACAAGTGTCACTCTCAAAGTGTACCCCGTAAAATCCTTGCATACTTAGCTTGGCCTCGTCTGTTTCCAGAGAGTCAAGCCCATCGCCCCCAGGAACTAAGCAAGCGTGCTATTCAGATGAGGCAGTAGGAGAGGTGGAGTGAATTGGTCTTTATCTTTTTGCTAGGAACTGTAGCTGAGCTCTGTCTTCTCAGCAGCTTAAAGCGTGAATTACTGTTTGATGGTAGGTCTCACGCTGGACCTCAGATCTCTACCACTGACACTCGGCCGTGGTTTACATCTGGGTGTGCCCCTGCAGCCCCACGCGCTCCCCGGGGGTCTCCTGGGTGATGGTTGGACCGTGTGGGCAGTATACCCACGGACAGACTGTGAACAAGCAGCTAGCTAGCAGTGCGGCTAGGTGGTGAGGTCTGCTTAGAAGAGGCGGTCGCCTGGGCGTGGCCTGGAACGGTTTGCGTCTTCCCTTGGCTCCTCCTTTCCCTCTGCTTTGTGGCCTCCTCGAGGGGAGTGCTTTGCCCCCTCCGGCCTCTCTACCACACTGTTTCTTCTTGAGAGCTGGCTGAACTTGGACTGAAACCCGAGCCTAAATGAACTTGCCCTCCATCGCGTTGTGGTGTCGGGTACTAGGGCTCCGTGAGGAGCAAGTAATTGGACAGAGCTTGCAACTGTTGATGGAGAACTCGTTCTCCTCCTCTCCCGGGTTCCAGATACCCAAACTGGCAGTCTTTGGTTTTGTGAATTTGACTATTTTTGACACTTCCTACAAATAGAGTCATGTAGTATTTATCTGTCTCTATCTGGTTCATTTCACTTAGCATAATGTTCTCAAATTGCATTCCACTTAATGCACATAGCAGAGTTTCTGTGCATTCTGACAGTTGTGGCCAGCCCATGGCATGCGTGCTGCAGCGGGCACAGAGCCCTCACTGTCCACACGTGAGCCAAGTTTCCCCAGCAGCCCAGCATCAGATATTTGGGTTTAATTACAATGTTGGCACTTGGTAATATAGGAGTGGGTTTGGGGTTACAGTTCGGTCACTTGGTCCCCAAGTCACTCGGCAGCATCACTGTTCTATGATATCTATCTATCTATCTATCTATGTATCTATCATCTATTTATCGTCTATCTACTATATTTCCTTTACAAACACATCTTTTGGTGAACAGCTTAGCTACTGCAAACATTGCTGCAGTGGACACAGGGTGCTAATATCTCCTTGGTATCCTAACTTACAGTCTTTTGAGTTCATAACCGGAATTGAGATTGTGTTCATGCAGTTCGTAACAGTGATTCCCTTCCCATCCACAGAGGGTGAACGTTTCCATTTCAGTGAGTTGCTTCTTTACTATAAATCCATTTTCATGTAAAGCAAAATTCCTTTAGGTTACAGAGCTCCATTCATAATAATCCTTAAAGCTGATTTGAAGCATTCATGTAAATAATGCCAACACAGCCAGTCAGATACTTAAGCATCCACAAAGTACTTCATTGCTGACTGAAAATTGTCACAAAGATGCAATTTGTTTATAGCATAACCATTTGGTACCATTCAGGTGATTTTCAGTTTTGATGGTAACAAGCTCATTTTTAGAAACTTTTTAGATAACAAGGCTGTGTGATTTGAAGAGCTTAAAAGTGAGTTATTGACCCAGTGTGGACCTCCTCTGATAGTTTCCCATAAGCTACCAGAGTGAAGATAATTAGCTCCTCATCAAAACTATTAAAAAGGTACTTTTTGTTTTTTAATTGCCTAATGGGAAGGCCAAGGTTCTCTGAGTACTGATGAGAGGCGAGGCAATCAGATGCTCGCTCGGCTTCACCGATGCCACGGGGGACCCGCAGGCTCCATGGCATGGCCGGGGCTGGGTGGAGCTGGTGCCTCAGCCCCAAGTGTCTTCCTCAGCAGCATCAGGCCAGGGCAACAGGACAGCGTTCTCCTGCTGTCTGCCACTCCGCTCCCAGGATGGCCTGGCAGGGACAGGAGAGCTGGCCTCCTGGCCACAGGACCCAGCTGCACAGTGGCCTCGGTGCATCGTTTTGTTCTCACAATCCCAGCTGCTGCCTGGGTGTGGCTAGATCCCATGGGATTTGGGGACCTCAAAAAAGGGCTGATTATCTCGATTTTTCAAAATGATGGAAAAACTCATGTTCTTTATTTCAGCCTTGAACCTTCCAGAATATCTGCTGTTTCCTATAAAATCCAGCAGCCCTCAGCCAGGAGCGCCACATGTACAAGAACCTGGAATGCGGCAGAGAAACTCATGGCTCAGAAAACGAATGTTAGCAGTTTCTCCTCTCTCTGTGTAATTTGATATTAAAATAGTGATTTGCTATTTCATTGTGGCGTAGTCAACAATACAGGTTTGTGCAATGAAAAGATAATTGCTGTAACATTCTAAAATATTTCATTACAGCATTTTTAATAATAAAACAGTACAGTGCTTTTTGCATTTTAGACTCAGCCCAAACTTTAATAATCTTTCTTATTCAAATGACAGGATGTAGAACATTTCAATGTTGCATATGTACCCATGAATGATTTAGGGGAACCATGAAATTATATTAAATTTGGAGAATACAGTTTAGTGTGTGTGGGGGGAAGCCCTAATGACTTCACAGGAGAAATATTTATTGCAATATCATGTTACCTTTGTTTGCAGCATAATGGTCTCAGAGGGAGCAAGTGAGATTGTTTTGATGGTAAATTTATTACATAGTTTTTAGGGGCCTGGGCCTGAGGGATCCTGTTGAAAAGGGTTTGGTGATCCCTGAAGCTGCAGGGAACTTGGGCCACTCCCTCAGACAGCCTCTGCCGAGCCAGCCCTGGTCCTGGGAGGATCAGAACAGATGCTGCCCAGAGGGTGCAAATGTTTCCAGTTGGCTGCAGCTTGCCAAGAAAGCAGTGGCTCATGCAGATCTGACTTCTGCTGCCCATGCAGCAGTTCATCTAGGAAAGTAATGCCTTTTCTTAGGTGCTGGGACTTGGACATTGGAGCCACTCTGGGCTGCTAGCTCTACCCCTTGCTGGCCATTTGAACTGAGGCAAGCTCCCATCCCCGAAGCCCGTTTCATCTCCCAGCAACTGGGAACCACAAGAGGACTTGATCTGCAGGCCTCCACAAGGACCTGCAAGGTGCACACGTCTACCCACACCTGTGGAGCTTGGCAGTCACCTGCCAGTGATGGTAGTTGCCAGTGTAACTGACTCGCTCTCTGTGAAAGCTATGTTCTGCCTGCCTGCATCCTTGTTGCCTCTGACTGTGAACTAGGAGATGTAGTTTGATGCCTCAGGCACCCGGCTGCACCTGGGTGACCCACAGGTCCCCAGGGAAGAGAGTGGCATATTTTCTTCTCCCCCCCCCCACCATGACCATCATGCCCTGGAGATCTGGGGGAGGGGAAGGGTCTCCCCAACTGTTCTCTGGCATGGGCTTCACATATCACAGACAGGCACCATGATCTGTCACCTGAAGGAAACTGCTCCTGTCCCACTGCGTCCACGAGAGGTGCCCTACTTTCTGTTCTGCAGCCTCTCCACCACCTGGCCCCCCAACGGTAAGATGGACCCACCAAGCCAGTCCCAGCCTTCTCCAGAGGGAAGCAAAGAAACTGCTTTGGAGACTGCATCAAGACCAGCCCAAGGCTTTTTCTACTTTAATTGTTTAATTGCTCTCATAATGATAAAATTAAGTGCTTTGGAAGTGTGGCCATTTTGGATGTATTGGTTCTGCCAAGAATAGAAAGCTTCTGCTTTGTAAACAACCAAGAGTGGAGATAGAACCTACACAACTAGAAGATGACCTTTGCCAGCCATTCCATGGACAGAGGACTCATGTGTAGAATATAAAAAGAACTCAAAACATTAGATCCCCCAAAGAAGACCCAATCAAAAAACGGGCACTCTAAAAGAATAGACACCTCACAGAAGAAGTACAAACGACCAATAAATATACGCAAAGCATGTTCAGAATTGCTGGCCACTAGCCAAATACAAATTAAACAACATGGAGGTTCCACCTTATGCCAGCAAGAAATCAAACAATAGCAAATGCTGGTGAGATGGCCCCGTAGCAGAGGCAAAGCACAGCGGTTGGGAGGTAAACTGGTAAAACCGCTGTGGAAGTCAGTGCGGAGTCACCTCAGCTAGGTGACAACTAGGAATTCCATCCAACCAGCTATTCCCTTTCTAGGAATCTTTCCAGAAGAGTTCAAGTCACCCAGGCTCAGTGATCCATGCATACCATGTTTGCAGAGGCACAACTTAACAGAGAAACTGCTTGCCGACGACGGGAAAACGGAGAAGCAAGCGTGGGGCATGCACACAGGGGGTGCCGCAGAGGAAGAGCGGCTTGAGCCCCTGTGGGCCAGCCCGCGGGTGCATCCCGAGGCCGTAGTGTACCGTGAACTCAATCAGACTCATAGCTTAAATATCACATGCTTTCTCTTGTATTACAAATGAAGACCAAAATAAAAGATAATAGGCAGTAGGGAGACGGATCTTTCTTTTTTCTTTTTTCTGATTTTACTTTTATTTTTTGATATAGGGCCTCGCTACATAGTTCAGACTCATAATGACCCTCCTGTCTCAGGCCTCTCCAGAGTTGAGGTCACAGGTGTACACCTGCATACCGGTTTCCAGGCTGGCACAGCATGCCCAGCACGGCATGTGGTACTGGGGATCAAACGAAGGTCCTTGTGCTTACCAGGCAGGCGTTTAGACTGCTGAGCTACTTCCCCAGCTCAAGACAGATCATTCTCAAATAAGGAGATGAAAAGATTGAGAACGAGGAGGGACAGGAGGGCTGGCCAAGGATTGAAGACGAGTTATGAATGTATGTCCACTCCACACAAGGACTATAAGCATTATGTACTGCAAACACAGACTAATTAAGTTGAAGTAGATTAAAAAATAAAATGATCAAGTAGCATTTTACGTCACCTTCTTTATCCTAATCCCTTTCCATACCTCAACTCATGTACTGCTAAATACCATACTATGTAGCATTGTCACTTTTCTCATTTAACAGATGAGGAAATAGGCACAGAAAGGCTTGGTGGGATGGAGTGATGATTTGAGTCCCCACACGCTCTTACCCACTTTCCGGGCCATGAGCTTCTCCTCCCTTCCTGCCTCAGCCTCCAGTTACCCCTTCAGCCCAAAGATCCAATCTGGAATGTTTGGTGGGGGCGGCTTTGCAGCCCTTGGTGCTCCTCAGAGGCCTGGAGGCTGACTCCCTGCCCCAGCACAGCCAGGGGAGCCCTCCCACCCAAGGTCAGGCCTCGCTGCCCTGGTGCTGCTGGTGGGTTCCAGGGGGACTTGGCCTCAAGCCTCCTGCATGGCTCACGGGCCTGCCTTTGGGCTCCAGGTCCCTCAGACCAGGGCTCTGCTGATGGTACATGGGGTTCCTCCCAGCAAGGAGCACCTGGATGTCACCTTACTCCGGAGGCCAAGTCAGGAGAGCTAAGCCAGGCTCTGAGGGCTCGCGTTTAGGCTTTTCTTGAAGTACAGGGGGCGGAGAATCCCCCAGAAGGTCTCAGGACAGCACCAACTGACCGGTGTGAGTCTCTTAAACAGCTGCTCAGGAGTTTCTCACTGTGCAGAGGGAAGAGAAAAGGCAACGGAGCCATGCCGGAGCAGAAGACGACCCTCACCGAGAGAAGATTACGTGCTAGCCCTCCTCGGCCAGGCTTGCTGTCCGAGCCTGAGCTACTGGGTGCTTTCCGACCTGAGGTCTGAGGAAACTGAACGTCAAGGGCTCCACAATCCCAGCTACTCAAAATTAGCTTAGCAATAAAATCTACCTAAAGTGGCAGATGACTTAGGGGACTCCTCTGTCATGCAAACACACACATATGTGGTAGATAGGTCAGCAAGGGCATCGTCCTATGTGAAAGGAGGCTGCTAGTTGTTTTGAGAGGAAGTAAGCAGGCCCAGGACAGCAAGGTGCCCAAGCACTTGAAGGGCAGCCCGCAGCCCTCAGACAAGAGCAGGAACTTCAGAGAGGGCAGAGAGGACCTGCGGAGTTTAGCAGGGGCCACGCAGGAAGACGAGAGAGGGTGCTGGGCATTGCCTGGCTGTCAAGGTCAGGAATCCTGAAAGAAAATATTCTCAGAGTGTACCCATCAAAAAATAAACTCCCCACCAAGCTTCAGCACACTTCAGACATTAGGGTGGATGCCAGCTGGACTGGCTTTGGGATCGGCCTGGGAGTGGTCACAGAACCATGGCCTTGGGGTCTCTGTCTGAGCCTCACTCTGCTCCTGCTTCCACCATAATGCTCCCGCCTCAGAGAAGCTGACAGCAGGCTGAGCCTGAGGGCACGCTAAGCCTCCTCCTCAAGCTGTGGGGATGGAGCCCTGAGTCTCATTGAGAAGAAAGCTGACAAGGCTATGTGCTATTATCAGAATTAAAAATTACAGAATGGGCTGGTTAATGGAGTCTCTGTGTCTCCATTATTCACTTGTCTCTCTCTCTTTGAACCCCATTTGTCTCCATCTAGATTTCTCTCTCCTTTCCTTTTGCTGTCTGTTCTCTCACTGTTTTCTCCACCCTTTTCTCCTTCCCTTCTCTTCCTTTCCCTTCCCTTTCCTTGCTTTGCCTTGCCTTGCCTCGCCTTGCCTCTCCTCCCTCCCCTCTCTCCCACCCCTCCCCTGTCCTCTTCTCCCCCTCCCTTCCCCATCCTTCC